>VYXH01012645.1:125419-143264 GCA_013397275.1 Burhinus bistriatus | reverse complement strand
CAACCAAACAAACTAGCCTTTCTTTCTCAGCAAGGTCAATTGCTTAATCCTTTTCCTGAGATTATACAAATTCGTCAGTACCCAGTGAGCCTGCCTGTCATTGCCCTGAACCTTACATAGTCACTTAGCTGGGACAAATTAAGTGAAAAGAGATGTAAAATGCTATCAAATCAGAATGGTCTTCTTTCACGTCAATTCTATAATGACATAAATGACTACGTAAATTACAGCAGAAAGTGAGGTTTTTCTGTCACGACACTTGACGCGAAGTGCAGCCTTGGTATAAACTCAGCAATTCCTTTCTGGTTTTGTTTGTATAAAAGTCTTGAGTTTTTCAGAATAAACACTAACCTGGAGTGTTAAAACCTGCAAGGCTGTGGCTGAATCCTGCTGACAGGTGAGAGTAAACAAGTATAAAAATGGCAGGTGTTTCTCTCCAGGCAGAGGAGGCACTTTCTGACTGAGTATGGAAAAAAGAAAGGGCTATCTTCTGATGTTTGGTAACTCTTGGGGCCAGCTCAAACTCAGATTTATCTTTAGCTGATGACTTTAGTGCAGCCATGATTAAACTTAGTATGTAAACAAGCATTTCTCACAGGGAAATTACTAGATGACCAAACTCTACAATCCAAACCTCTGGTAAATTAACTTATCTAAAAAAGATTCTTTTAACATAAAATTACCTATCATTTTGTCTTTACAATGTACAGAGAAAGTATTTAAAATACTTCTAGTAACTTAATTATATCATTATTTTTGTATAAAACTAGCTATTTCTCACAGAATCACGGAATTTTCAGAGTTGGAAGGGACCTCTAGAGATCATCGAGTCCAACTCCCCTGCTGATGCAGGAATGCTTAGAGCACATTACTCAGGACTGCATCCAGGCGGGTCTTGAAAATCTCCAGAGAAGGGGACTCCACAACCTCCCTGGGCAGCCTGTTCCAGTGCTCGGTCACCCTCACCGTAAACAAGTTTTTTCTTGTGTTTGAATGGAACTTCCGCTGTTCCAACTTGTGCCCGTTGCCTCTCGTCCTGTCACTGGGAACCACTGAAAAGAGTCTGGCTCCATCCTCCTCCAACCCACCCTTTGGATACTTCTAAGCCAGAATAAGGTCTCCCCTCAGCCTTCTCTTCTCCAGGCTAAAGAGTCCCAGCTCTCTCAGCCTTTCCTCATAAGGGAGTTGCTCCAATCCCCCAGTCATCTTGGTTGCCCTACGCTGGACTCTCTCCAGTAGNGCTCCATTAATCACAACCCTCTGAGTTCTGTCACACAGCCAGCTCTCAATCTACCTCGCTGTCTGTTCATCTAGCCCACTCTTCCTCAGCTTCCTGATGAGGATGTTATGGGAGACAGTGTCAAAAGCCTTGCTGAAGTCAAAGTAGATGACATCTACTGCTCTCCCCTGCTCTCTTCTCATACACTTATGATCTTTTTTTCTGTTAAATATCCTAGGACAATGAACATCTTTCCCGGAAACTAGAAGGAACTGAGAGGAAAGTCATAACTGTGCTCATCTTTCTCACCAATTTCTCCCATTCCATCTTTTTTTTTTTTTTTTTCCTTTGTACTGGCCACACCATAAATCCATTCTGCTTGTTCTCTAATGTAACTTGTAATCTTGATGTGCAGGAGAGGCGAAATGTAGCTTGCAAATCAGATGTCAGCCAAAGTGAAGTGGGAAGGCAGATCCCCAAAATGCGCTCAGGTCCTTGACCTGCGTTGATTGACACAGATACGCATGACTGATGCAGCGGCAGGCTCAGCAAGCCATGAAGTAGTTTTATTTAACCAGGGAATTGTCCATGTCTGAGAGTGTTACTTACATGGTGTGTGTCTATGAATAAAAATTTAAAGTTTGTATGTTAATGGTGCCTTTACAGCTGAACTGAATCTCTCGCATCGTGCACTGCAATCTCGGCATGTGTGCTGAACAATGAAATGTTGGGGGGGGTCTCCTTGATGTGTGAAGAGCTGGTAGCAATTCACTTTAACGCTTAACCTGACCAAACTCAGTGTTCGTAAAAACAAACAAAAAAACCTTCTCTGAAGGCCAGTGCTATGCTTGTATCGCTTAGGTTTGCCAACAGATGAGGTAGCTTCTACTCTTCGTATTACAGTGTGGCTTTTTTTGGATTTTGGGATTTTTTTAGAAGTTTCACCATGTTCCATCTCTTGTCCATTAGGTTGTAGAAACTTATTGAAGTACTGAGTGGACACAGTTTGAGCAGCTCTTGCCTGTTAGGAAACAGTGGATTTCTCCCAGTAGTGGATCCTGTAGCGTTATCCTAGCTAATCCCAAAAAATCCCTTTCCTCTTGTACACACTGCATGGTGGTATTTCAGGCTTATCCTGTACCAGTAAGGTGATTAGGGTACCTGCTATCGAAAAGTGGTGTTCAGAGCCTGCAGTAAAATGAGAAGGAAGTGGCAGAAATATAGCAGTGAAACGGAGGGAAGAAAACCAAACCATTAGTTAACACAGCATTTAGAATATAGCAGTTGAGGTCTTGAAATATTGAAGCATTTAAGATAGCTGCCGCACCTCAGCTATTAAATACTGCTCCCTCACTGAAACGCGGTAACTGGGTGAGAACCCTCTGTTACGCTAACGTAGGGCTGGCAGGTTTTTTAAAATGGTATCTTTACCTTTTCTAAGATGTGCCAGAAGTGGTCTCTACTGGTTATTTTTTGGTCTTAGGGTAAGTCTTTTAGACATGCGCTTACAATGTAGCTAAGGGGTGGTTTAACTGGAGTACTATTTTATTGCAACAAATTAATAGCTTTCTCAGCTTAATCCTTTCTCTACTTCCTTATGTGTGTATGTGTGCAATACACTTAAGCAGTTAATAATTTAATACTTAATATTTTATGCATATTTTGATTATATTTCCAAGTCTGACCATTTGAAATTCCTTGGTAATGTTTATTATTTATGATATTTGAGTGAAAATATATAGGTAAGGATAAGTCATTGCAGATCTTTTCTGAATGGTTTTCCCCAGGATCAGGATAAATCTCTCTTTCTCCAAGCATCGCATAAATCAAACCTTTCTGAATGCTGACTGCGATTAGTGCCCTCATAGTAGGTGTTTCCCTCAACCGTAGCTCCTCGTTCTGCGCTCTCGCCAGCGTCTGTGGTGTGTGGGAGCGTTGTTTGGAAACCTCTCTCTTCTTTTGTGCGTCTCCCCAGACTTATTTACTAATGGCTGTCATCGCTCTACCTTTTGCACCTCTTCCAATATTCTTACCTTTCCTGCCTGTCTTCTGCCGCTTCCGCAGCTTGCTTGGATTTTTCCTGGGCTACCTTTTACCCCGCTGCTGCCTCGCAGACCTGCCTGTGCTCTGCTCACATATCACTTTATTATCTCAGTATTGAGCGTCATTTGGAAAGTGCAATGCTGTCTAAAGTTATAGTCTTCACCGGCCGATCTATCAGGCTGAGGGATAAAGATTGCTTGGCAAAAACTATGACCTTTATAATGATAAATATGTTGTCCTATTCATCACAATAAATATAAAGCATTGTCCTGACTTGCTGATAGGACAGTGCATGTGCTATGAAGAGCAATGTTATTCCATGTATGCCGTTTCTATGTATGCAGGACTCTTATTTCAGAATTAAATAGAAATAAACACAAGCGTGAAGGTTGAATAAGACAGATTCATGTAATTTAAGAGATATAATTAAGACACCATAGACAGGAAATTTATTACTATTAAAATCATTTTAGAAAGCATTTTTCTATACTAAAGAGCTAATTTCTATTTTTACGGCTTGATTAATATACTGTGATGAAATTCTAAAGCTGCAAAGCATTAATTGTCACAGAACTAAGACTAAAGTCTAATATTTTAATTTTAATGTGTTCAGAGCAGTTTAATGCTGTTCAGTTCTCCATATTGCTGGGTGCTTTAAACAGCTAAAAGATTTTTTGAAATTAGGAAAGACTAATTGTTTTAAATGTAAGCAGGTTCAATGAACAGGGCAGTGCACTGTGGCTTAGAATATGAGAGTTCAATTTTGGCACCTTTTTACTGCCTTGAACATGATCTACATCAATTTCTAACCCTCATTTTCTTTGACTCTTTTCTGTAGTTTTAGTGGGCTCTGCAGTTGTGATTTCAACGTGTTTATAAGATTCCAACCACCTTGGGGTCCTGGTCTTAGCATCTTTTAGAAATACAGGAGAAAAGAAAAACTATGTACAAATGTGAACAACTTCATATAAATAGGATACGGATATTAATTCACTAGATACTCATGATATTTCTCTCTTCTTTTACTGCCAAATTGTATTTCCTTAAAGTTTACACTAGGCAGTTTAAATGTCTTATAGCCATCGTAACTTTTAAAGTAAGAGGGAAATATACTGCTGATTTAATTTTATTTTTGCCAGTGCAATTCAAAACTTTCTCTAAGATTCATTAAAAAAACCAAATAATTCACTGAACAGTGAACTTTATACTTACTCAAAATTGAATGTCTACCACACCATGTTTCTGTGCATGACTAAAAATGACAATTTTATGCAATGCAAAAGCAATCACCCCTAACTTTCCAGTACTACTTTGTACCTTGAAAGAAACGCAGAGATCAGATTTTAAGCCTGCAATATATTTATGTTTATGTGTGTCTTTTCTAGGATCTATGCACTGAACATTTATGTTTATGTGTGTCTTTTCTAGGATCTATGCACTGAACAGAGGTACTTTATAGTAAAGAAAACAGAAGTCGGGTATATGATGAAGGAATTATGGGCTGAAATATTATCATCAACATTACAGTGGAGGTTAGACTAGATTGGAATGGTGTTATCTTCTGATTTTAAAAAGTGAGTCACCGAGCTGATTATATCTTCCTCTGTGCTCGAAGAAGCGTCGCTTTATGATCCCTTGGTTTTGAAATGAAGTATTAAAAATTTCCTAGTGCGTTTAAAATACAGTGAACTCTAAAAGCAGGGATTTCTTTGTTTGTTTTTTTCTTCCTCTGTACATGATATGCAAAGTTATCAGCTTCCATGTGGAATGATTTGAACTCATACTCTTGTGCATTTTCAACCCAACCAAATTTGTCAAGTGGAATCTCTATGCTATTATGAAATAACATAATAGTATTTTCTTTCTTAGTTCGTAAGTTGTGTCTTCCTGCCTCATCCACCACACTTGCAAAAAAAATTATCAGGGGAAAAACACGGCATTTTTTTCAGTTTCATTTTACCTTTTAGTAAGAATGGAATACATTAGGGCTGGGGGGGGTTGTTTGTTTGGGTGACCATAGAACCACCCATTTGTCTTTTTCTTTAAATAAATCAGACTTCCCAAGCTTTGTTTTTACTGCTTAAAAGTGTGGAAGTATTTAATGTTCATTTAAAATTTGCTTCAGGCAGCTTCTGTGAGTTTATCTGCTCATTAAAGAACAACAGAGCATTTCAAATAAGCAGTGTTGCTGTAGTGTTTGATACAGAAAGATTTCAGCTATTTATCTATCTATCTGTCTATCTATCTATCTGTCTTCATTTTTCCCCTGGAGCTTCTCTTGAATAAGTAATGTTTGGGATAAAGCTAGGTGGAAGAATAATAAAAACTGAAAAAACATTGTATATATTTTTGATCAAAACCCATTATATTATGTTCCTTAAAGGTTTAATTAGCTCTGATTTTCTTTGAAATTAAAAACAAGTTGTTCTGCAGTAATATTCTCCCGACAGCTACTTGATGACATGTGTTAAGTCTATTCTTTAGCATTATTCAGGAATGTTTTATAACTGAATCATTCTAAAGTGTTTTCCCCTGTCTCATGCCTTGAAATTTTACCAGAAAAAGAACATACAGGTTAATGAAAAATATTTCAATTGGCTATCAGTTTCTTCTCAGTGCAGATGGGTTCCAAATTATGAAAATGGTTTACCGAGAGGGTTTATCTGGAGATAGTATCAGTCTGATGAAGGTTGAACAGAATACAGCTGCAGGCATAAACACTCAATTACCTGAGAAGCCTTTGTCCACCATTATTTTCAATTTGAGCTGGAAACCCTGTCCCTTATAACTCATAACCCATCACCCGTCTCTTTAGTTATACTAACCTGAGGGGAGAAATCAAATCTCTACTGAAATGTTAAGGAAAATACAAAAATAATCTTTCTGACTAGGACGTAATCCAGGCAAATTTTCCGCACTCTGCTGGGACTTTGTTGCTGTGAACCTTTTGACCAAATTTATCAGGCTGATGGAGATTTGGTGAGGCTTTAGAGAGTGCCATTAAAATCCATACCCATTGAAATTAAAATTACTTTCTCTTCTTGCACAGAAAGTGAATGCAAAGTTGGTAATAAAAGTGCCTTCTATTAAAGAAGATTGCTTATGTCAAAAATGCGCACTTTAATCTGACTGCCTTTGAACTCATTAGGTTTTATCAAACTTGAATATATTGGAAGCTAAGGGAAAAAAAATGAATTTTAAAATGAAGTGTAACTCAGATACAGTGTGTGTGTGGAGTAACAAAAGATGAGTCTGTACAAAAGTTATGTGTTCCAGAACCAAATACAAAAATGGCTTGAGGTTAAAAAGTGGTTTGAAGGAAAATGATTGTGTTAAAGATTGTAGGACTGAAAATTAACTTACGTGATTTCACATGATTAAAATGTGCTGCCTGTATCATGCTTCATCATAGGTGTGATGACAGAACTCGGAAGCAAAGGAAAGCGGATACCTAGTTAGGAGTAACTTCTCAGCATTGTTTCACTTGTTTTTGCTCATACCATGTACTCAATATTAAAAGTACAAAAACCAAAGGTGGTACATAAAGATGTGTTCCAGGATATCTGTAACCAATTAATGTATATATGTAAAGAAGCGCATGATTTGTCTCGGTCAGTTCACTCTGGAGTGTCAGTAAACAAATACTTCTGCCTGTTAGGCAGATTTCAGATCAGCCAACGTTAATAGAAAAGCTGTGTAGAAAGGATGATGTGGCTCCAAACTGGTGGAGATGATGAGCACTGCTGATAAGAGTGGCTAGGAATTTCAGGATACTAAATATCGTAAGTGAAACAGCTGGATTTTGGTTAGCTGAATTCAGTTGTACCAAGTAGCGTGTGTGTGGGGGGGGCGGTTCAAGTGAACGCAAGTATAACATGGGAAATCTTTCCCACCCAAGAACATATTCTATCTGGTGGGATAATGCAGATTTCTGAAGTACTTTGGATTTTACCAGTGCTGAAGGAAGAATTTTGCAGCGACTATATTAAAGTAGTAGTTCAGAATTTTTTTCTTCTCTTTTCTATGTTTCACTTACTCCCTCTATGCTCTGCTTCCTGCTGAAATAGAAATATCAGTACCAGAACTGTCTCCAACATCTTTCAGGTGAAAGCAAACTGGTTTACTGGCCTTTAGCATACTGCTGATGAGGAAACTGAAAATGACTTTTCTGTGCAAATAGTTTCAGGTTGTCATTCTCCGATTGCAAGGTCAGAAAGGTCAATAATTGAAAGATTATCAGAATATCGTATGTCACTGTTTCTAAGAGGAAAAGTTTGCTGGGGCTTGGGGTAAGTTTCATCTCAGTTTTTAGAGGAGGCTAGGTAGGAGCAGGTGAATTCACCCTGACTTCTTTCTCAGGGGGAAAAACCCAACATCTTTTATGCCATTGATATGGCTAATTTAGGGCTGTCTAGAGATCTTGCTGAGAGGTAGAGGTTTGTGCTGCTAATGTCTATGGCTGGGTAAGATGGCTCCTGTTTCTGAGATCTCAAAGAAGAAGGGATATAATGGGTATTTTCCTTGCTGCTATAACAGTTTTTGGGTTTTGGTGGTTCAGAAAAACCAAAGATTACCCCCTACCAAAAAAAAAAAAAAAAAAAATTCCTCTGGTTGCTGGTATCTGTTAGGCCATGAAGAATATGAAGTTTCATCTGGAGGAAAAAAAAAAAAATATGTGAACGTTGTCCCTTTCTCTGTAGGGAGAAGGTATTTATATCTCTGTGTGTACACAGTATCTGTTCTAAAGCAAAAACCTCCTTGAATGCCAAAATCTCCTTAGCCAATTAAGAGAGATAAAATAAATTCAGGAAAGCTAAGTAAAAAAGGATGAATTCAGACTTATTTTAAAACCTATGTTCTGTCATCAGTTGGATGATACTAATGCTTTTGCAGAGGTGAAGCAAAATAGAAAAAATCGGTCTTTGTGGATCTTTGATTCTTCAAGCAAACAGAACGTGAATGGGATGGTTAAAGCCGTATTTCATTTGCTGGTGGAACTCGCTGATGTTTTAAAATACTATGGCCTCTGAAAATGAATGCTTTCCATCCTCTGTATTGTAGAAGGTGGGAAATTCCTGTTAATTCCAGAGTATTGCTTGCTGAATTTAGGTTTGTGCTGGATGCCATTGTTCTTAGAAACTGTTTTTCATGTTACTCTCATACTCGCTTATGGGTAACATGTTTTTTATCCCAGATGGTTTAAGAATATTTCCCTAAATGAGCAATCAGCTAAATGTATTTGAAGGGACGCTGTGAAGCAGACTTTTTCAATTTCAGTTTAAAAAAAAAAGTGTAAGTCTGTGTTATAAGGGATGTAAAGTCCCATCCTGATATCGTTTATTCACAGTGGAATGGATATCGTAATTCACCTGTGGGAGCTGAAATGTAGCCATGACACGCAATGGAAAATGACTGCAGATTGGCAGAGTGGGAAGGAGGAGGTCTGTGGGATAATGAGATCCTGCAAGTGACTTGTTTGACATACATAGGTGTGTGACAAATGTGACAATTAATAAGCATACAGTTCACGTTCCAAAAAGGCTTGGGAATCATCTGTAATACACTTCATTTTTCTCTGAGAAACTACTTCATACTGTGATTTGTTTATTTATGATGATGGTAATTAATATTTATACATAGTGTGGGTAAAACAAAGAATCTTTTTTGAATCCTCTGGAATGGAACTGATTTTCCCCTAAAATAGAATTGATTCAATATAGAGAAAATCTTATATTTCTGGCAGAGCTGCTAAATCCTCAGAATGCTATATATGTGTATGCCCTGGATAAAAATAGTAAGCGTATATATAGTTTTTATCACTTAAGTCCTTTCAGCATCTCCCAGAGATAAGAAACATTTGTCACATTTTGAAGGGGTTTTCATTGACAAAGGCTTCAATCATGCAGAAAGCTGTTTTCAGATTTCCATAAAACAAAGCAGACACCATTTACATGATAAATTGCTCCTAGACAACAATCTTAGCTGACTACCCAAGTGCTTGATTCTGTTATCACTGATTTGTCCTTCAGTTTTCAGCAGAATGAAAATGAAGGACTTGCAACTAATTGTGCCAGGAAAACAGAGCTAATTTGCTCATACTGCCAAAAAAAAATAATAAATGGATTGTAAGTCATTAGAGTTGAGTGTAAATCACATCATATGCAATAACAAAGCATTATTAATGGATGTACTGTCCTACAAAGAGCCTGAGGGTGATATTTTTTAGTAAAATTACTTCTTGAAAGGTCTAACACTTCTTTTAAAAGCACAAAGATACGTATTTCTAGATGTTGCTGAAAATTATGTCTTCCAACAAAAGCTATGAATCCGTGTTATTTTTAATCATTACCAATCAAGAGGAGGAAATAAAGTTCAGATATATAAATATGTTTTTGGATTCCTGTTATTACCAAATTTTATTCTGATGAAGATACTGGAAACTAGATACATTTTTAATTTTAACCTATCAAAATGCAAAGCAAGAGGTTAATCGATACTAGTATTAACTAGTATCATGCTGAACTGCTAGTCTGCTTTAAGTACTCTGTTTTATCTGTTCCCAGCCAGACTGACAGTTCAGAATATCATGCTTGTTGAGTACGCCAAAGGAGAAAATCTGACCTCAACAGAGAGTTCAAGCATTCCCTTCTTAAATGTACCTTTTTTTTTTTTTTTTCTCCTCTCAAAACTGTTTGGGAATAAGATTAAACGAGCTTTGACACTGATGTAGACACTTTTAGCTATTTTGGTAACAGTGAAATATTTTCCCTGTTAGCAAATATTATGTATAATGTTAGCTGTGCCTTCTGTTCTGTGATTATCTGCTCTTATGCTTTCGTCTTGCACCTTTTTATTGTTCTGGGGAGCATTTGTTGTTGTATTTTTTTATTTAAAAAAATAGCCATTTCCTGAATTTTTCACTATAATCTTTTTCTGCTTTTTGCAGTTTCTGTTGTTAACGTAACCACGCTTTTGGTTAAGTAATAATATTAGGACAGTAGTCTTGAAGATGAAGCAATACTGTTTTTAACTTCAAGGTGATCAGTGTAATTTTGGTCTGTATAGTCTTGGTTTTAAATTAGACTTGGACTCTGTTGCTGATCAAAAGATTCTGAAACAGGATTGTGTTGTGGTCTTGCCTGAAAACAAATAGGGTAGAAAATAAACAAAATGGAACTGGGAAAGAGAACTAGAATAACAAAGAAAATATGTAGTTTCATAACTTTGTGATCTAAACAACTGGTTCCAAGTCACCTATTAATATTCCAGTTTCTATTACGGTGCAGCTTGTTCACCTTAAATATCATGATGAAATTAGATATTGAGAAGAGATACTCAGAAGAGTAGCAGCATAAAGACGAATTGATTTTTTAATTATTTTTTTATATTGGTGATTATTTTCTGTATATCTTTCTTTCAAATTTCCAAAATATAAGAAGAAAATAGCCGCTATTTGGACTTCCAAATAAAACAAACACAAATCCAAAGAGAAATATAACAAGGTTTGAGTTTCAGGGTTATTTATTTATTTAGTGTCAGCAGTTCTGCAGAGATACGAGCGTGCCCTGTGTGGATTTCTTCTCAGATACTATGCTGTAGCTATTTACGTCAGACTGAATAGTCTAGGATTATGCTTGAAAAGAAAAAAATGAAATTGAACAGTTGTGTTTTGGTTTTCTTGGTGTGGATTTTGGTTTTGCTGTTGTCTTTTTTTTTGGTTTTGTTTCCCCCACTCCTGATTTTCTTAAATAACTTGCATGTCGCTCTGAGCTCATTGTGTAAACGTTGACGGGCTGCATGTGCAACTTCAGGTGAAGTTGTCAACCTTCAGGCTGGTATGTTGGCTTCAAGGACAAGCTTGAATCCTTGTACAGTCTAAGTAATAAGTGAAAGAAAGGATAGCTTTTAGTAATAAATATTGATATTCAAGTCAAAGGCATTTCCACATTAAATTCAATGAATGTGTGATTAGGGGGGAAAGCGTCTGACAGAAAAGACACCTGACTTATTGGTGATGCTCCTCCTCCTGTGCCATCTCGTGGCACATGTACAGGATGATAGTCGAGCTAGAGCTTGTACAGACTACTGGACTGCACGTATATTTTAAATTTTGTGAGTAGTCTTGCCTGCAACTGTTATATTTAGCATGTTAATAGTTACAATAATTATAATCAAATTAGATCATAAAATTCACTGTAAATCACATGTATGACACCCAAACTACCTTCATTTAAAAATCTCTCTTTTCTTTCTATGTTGCATCATTAAGATATTGAGGCAATAGGTATAGCTAGGCAACCCTCCCTCACTATTTTCTGAAGCTCTGTATGAAATTCCCTTTTCTTATGTGAAAAGGTCAGTCTCTTTCAAATAACTTTAAGATTGCACAGCGTCTAAGAAAATAAATGTTCATAAGAACAAGAACAGCCAAGTGGATTTTCTATCCTGTAATGACTTCAAAACATATTTCAGTCCAGTTAGAAACGTGGGCAGTAATAATAATACTATTTTTGAAAGAGTCTGGATCATGTTGCAACTTCCTGAAATGAACCTTCAGGACAAACTTTTAAAAATAAATAAAGCTCCTTCTAACTGATTACAAAAGCAGGGTGGAACAGGTTCACATATTAGAGAAATTACATTACATGCAATACGTTATTTTAAATTTGGTCACATCTGTGTGGAATATTTGAAGGTTTAAAAAGACAGAAGGGTAGAAATTAAGTAAATCGGAAATTTCTGCAGCAGTCGCACAGGTCCACACAGAGTTGATGAGACTAAAGTCACTTGTGTAGAGGAAAGCTTACAAATATTTGTTGAAAAATTGCACAGGATATTAGAAAGATTTATAGTAGTTACTCAGAATGGCTTTGTAGGATTCCACTTGATTGCTTAACCTACGTATTTCACGTAATGGCTGTTATAATATAAATACTGGTAGTCATACAGTATGTATCAATAAGAAACTATATGCATATGAAATTTGAACTAAGACACTTTTCTTCCATTCAGCATTAGGACTCATCCAGAAACTGTTATTTAATGTAATCTCAGACTTCACATTTCCCAAAATGCCCTTAACAGATGATGGGGAAATAGGGTTTATTTCATTATCATAAAGAGAACTCTGGAATCACAGGAGCCATAAAATACTTCCTTTTAGAAGCATCAGAAATAGATAAAGACTACTGAATCTAAGTGCTTTGAAGGGTAGGAGTATGTTCCTAAACCTATTGACATGGTTTTGATTAGGCTATTTTACTACTTCTTTTTTTTCCTCATTTCAGTTTGATGTCATCATATTCTACATGCTTCTTTATTATTTAAAAGGTCATCCTCTGTTTTCCTTTGTCTGTTGCTACTTATGCTGTTCTCGTTAGTACTAATGTTCCAGTTAGGTCTTCATCAAACTTGATCTACACTAAAAAGCACAAGGATTAGAAAACTCTCAGTTCTTGATTTTTAGTTCTGCCAAATATAAAAAATTGTTTATGTGTGTGAAAATTTCTGGCATGTCTCTTGCTCTGTATAGGCTGTATTTGGGAAGGGAATAGTGATCCCTAGAACTGAAAGTGAGAATACGCTGAACTATATATATATATATATATAAAAAAAAGTGGTTTAGGGGTAAAAACACAAATTTAAAAAATGAAGAGAAAGCAGAAAGTTCTCTAAGGAAATACAATTCTCAAATTGCATGGATTTGTCATTTGCCAGTAATCTAGGACGGTGACTCTCAGACTGTCCTCTGTAGAGCACTTTTATGTAGTCTGAGGAGTTACTTTTGTCAAAATTGTGCAGCAATGATGAAAAATTGAAATAAGAGGTCAACCCACTATACTAGGAAATTTCACTTGGGTCTGGCTTCAAGGAGAATTGCCACTGTTCCCTTATATTTTTCTGTCTTATGGGGTTCCTGGACAAGAAATGAAGTTAGTTTCTCTTTCTTTAATGTTTCTCTGCTATAAGGACAGCTGAGTTCAGTGCTGTTGGTACTAAAATTGAAAGGGAGAGACAAAAGGGAGCAAGCTAAATAGCAGAATCATGTGGAGTCATATAATTTATAAGTCTAATATGTACTTCGAGTGATCGTGTGAGAATAAATATTAGTAAATGTAAAAATATTAGTAAATGAAATAATCTGTTAGTGGGGCATAAGAAACAGGATAAACATGTGATTTTAAATTTACCTTCCTCTCACAACAATGAGAAAAACGGGTTCAGTCCTCGTGTTCAAGTTGTTATTCTCCTTGATGTTGTGGTAATAGTATTTTTCATGTAACTGCAGGATGTTACTTTGCAAAAAATCTGCAATGAGAACATGCATGTAAATTACTGAATAGCAGCTGACATAGAGGAAAGGAGAGAGACGAAGACTTCGTTCATATAGAGGTTTCCCCTCCATGCAAATAAAACACAATGACTACTCAGTCATAAAAATTTCTACTAATGGCACATTTTATTCTAGGATATAATAAAAATAACTTTTATATGTGAAAATTAGTGCATTTTTAATAAACATTTCCTATTTGGTTTAAAGTATATGTATTTCTCTACACATACAGAATTATAACACTTTCAATCCCCTCTCATCAAAAGGACACTAGATTTTTCTAAGATAATGAAAATACTGTTCAGTGAATATTATTGTGGGTTAACTCTGGTGTGAAGCTAGGCACCACACAGCTTCTTGCTTACTCCCCCTCACCCCCAGTGGGACAGGGGAAGAGGAAAGGAAGAATAAAACCAAGGAAACTTGGGAGTCAAGATTTTTTTTTTTTTTTTAAATAGGTTAATAAGTGAAGGATGAGTGGAAGAAGAGAGAACAAAACAAGTGATGTAAAGGCAGTCACTTACCACCTTCCACGGGTAAAATGATGCCCAGCCAATTTCCAAGCAAAATTTGGCTAACCATCCTAAAACTCCCTATTTTCTCTTTTATTGCTGAGCATAACTTTTATGGGTTTTTTTGTGGGGTTTTCTGTTCCTTTTTTTCAGACTATGAGGACAGCTTTGGTACATCTATGTACCAATGTATATATATATCTCCCTGTTACAAGCAGTGCTGTACTTAA
Organism: Burhinus bistriatus; assembly: GCA_013397275.1. Classification (NCBI taxonomy): domain Eukaryota; kingdom Metazoa; phylum Chordata; class Aves; order Charadriiformes; family Burhinidae; genus Burhinus; species Burhinus bistriatus. The sequence goes on along the minus strand of VYXH01012645.1, from coordinate 128,927 downwards.
CAAGTGTAGAGAACGAGGAGTTACGTTCTTGTAAAATCTGAAATTCCTATATAATGGCCTGGATTCTCTGCCCTTCTGAGGCAAAGCTCTAAGTGATTCTGTTTTTATCCCTTGTGAGTGGGGTAGAATAATTCAGTTTTCTCTTGCAGAGAAGCATAATGCACCTATGATTCAAGTATAATTAAAAAAAATAATAATTTTACACCATCTCATTAGTCAGTTCTCTTAAACTTTCACAGTGTTAGGAAAGTAGAAGCACAAAAAGAGATTTAGAGCAAAGGAACTGCTATAAATAAGAAAGGGACAAAAGATGTAAGCCCTTGTCCGAGTTAAATTATGAGTTTCGGCTCTTGTCTGCAGGTGGTTTTCTTCACTCATTACCATTCTAACCAGCTGCAGAGATGGCCTCTGAAATCTACATAAAGGCAAGAGTTCAAAGGTTAGGAAATAATGAAAAGATGATGCCTACAGTCTAGTAAAGTGATGACTTTTTCCTGTTGAGTGAAATGTATACAATAAAAAGTCCAGAAATGACTAAAGATGTTAAAATAACTGTTTTAAGTCGCATTAAAGGGAAGAAAATTAGAGAAGATCACACGAAGATTATGGAAAATGATGTCTATTAGTGTGACTTGTGGTTACAGCCCTAAACAAAGTGTTCTGTTTAACAGTTTATTCTAACAGTCCTTCTACTGTGAAATCTAATGCAATGTTTCCCTTCATCTCCTTTCCCCTTGCATCCCATCTCCCCACTGCAGATAGGGAATGCAGCTGGTCACACTTCCAATCTTCCTTCCTTTCTTCTACCTGGGCGATAGCGGTAGCCCTCTGGGATTCTTTGAAATGTGGCTGGTGAGCAAGATATTTTGCTGTTTACAATGCCTCGCAATGCTTGCAAGCATACAGAGAGCTTAATTAGTTTTTCTTTATCTCTGCTTCTGTGTGTCTCGAAGTCTCTCAGTGCTGAAATATATGCTTTCTCGCATACTCCGAGAAGAAGAGAGAAGCACGTTGTGAATGAGCTCATTTTGAGCATCACCTTATGGTTTCAGCAGCTCTGTTGGCTCTGTGCTTGGAGCAGTGGGAAATGTTTGGCAGCTCAGTTGCGTGATTTTCTACGTGCTCATCAGTTTGATCCAAATGGGTGAACAGCTGGGATCTCACCATCTTGGAGAGGATTGCTTACTGGAGTTCATTTCTCTGGCAGACATTACGCTGCAATCTTACTGAATGGTGCTTTGCTATTTTCCTTTCTTTCCTTTTTGCCTAATGAAAAGAATATTGAAGTTCAACCAGAGGGTCTTTATATCTAGCAATTCATTTTACAGTAAAAAGCATATTATTATATTTCCAAACTTTCAGGGAAGGCATGACAAATAAGATTTCTTGTGGACATAGTTTAATGGTTGATTTTTCTTCTCTTTTGAAAATGGAAATAAATGGTTTTTCTCACTTGAAATAATACCTAAACCATATCAATAAAGTTCAGTAATTATATGCAGTAGACTCACAAATGGTCCCATTGTGAAGGTATTTGTAGAAAGGATGGCAGAAATCTGGATTCTCCCAAAAGGAAACAAGTTGAGGCATTCAGGCACAGATACTCTGGAAGTATTTCTGGTTGTTTGTTTTGTATGTTTAGGGGTTTTTTTTGTTGTTGTTTTTGTGGGTTTTTTTTAAGGTCATATAAGTACTTTAATAGAAGTAAGGGTTTCCCCCTCCAAAAAACCATGAAGTGATACTGTATTGTTGACTGATGGATATGCACCTCACTGCCACCAAGTAGCTCCAAAACTGTAAATGAAATTTCAGATCTTGTTTTTTTCTTATGATATGTTTGATTTCAGACATTGAATGATTTTACTTGATTTTTTTCAACTCTTTCCCCCAAAAAACCTATATTAACATGTTTCTTTTCTGGAGAAGAACACCAAATGTACTAAAACTACTTATCAGTTAAGGGGGAACAGCCCTGTTCAGGTATCCTGAATCTTCACAGAGGAAGTAAATTATCTGTTTCTTAGTTTTCATAGCAGAGAAGACGGAGATAAACAGATGAAGAAAATCATCTATGTTAACATACTCAGAAAATAGTAAAATCAATTTTACTTTTAAAAATAACAAACATGCTAATTTTCTGGATGTCTGCTGGTTATTTGCAGTCAGCTGCTCTGATTACTTTAATATTACATATTATAACCTCTCTGTGTAGTCATCTCTAGATGAAAAGGAGCTGTTTGTCTACATCTATTGATAAATTAGAACAAGAAACACAATGACTTCTTCATATAATTTGCTTTGCTTAATTTAAGACTCTATCTGTAGCGTGATTAAAATACTATTGTTGTCATGTGCCTCTTTGGACAACAGTAGTATATGTAATGTATCCTGAGTAAGGTAATCATTATAACTGTAATCTGTCATATTCCCCTGGGTAATGGAAGTGAAGAGCTTGAAGAATTTCATGCCCTTCGACCTCCCCAGGGACTTGGTGGAATCCCCATCACTGGAGGTTTTCAAGACACAACTGGTCAGATAGTGCTAGATAAACCTCATTGAGGCTCTCTTTGAAGAAAGGTTGGACCGGGTGATCTTTTGAGGTACCTTCCAACCTGGGCTGTTCTATGATTTCTATGACTTAAGATGACATCGTGGCTGGTGGGCTTGTCAGCAGAGGAGAGTAGGTTAGAAAGCTGAGGACCTTCCTCCTCTCTTCCTCTTACTTTTTATTTTATTTTATCCTCTGACATTAAAATAGATCCAAAATCATTCTACCCAAAATAGATGACGGTGCCTCAGGACTGGAAGAGAGGCAGTGTTGCTAAGGGTGACTAGGACTGGACCAATAAACTAGCAGTGGAGTACCTTGAGTGGCATACAAGGAAAGGAAGTTAACGTGGGAAAAAGATGTCCCTGGAAAAATCATATAACCAGAGATAAAGGATTGCTTCACAAGCTGCTGCTGAAAAAGGTTGTACGAACACTGATGACTTGGATTCTATTTCTTTTTTTTTTTCCTTCATGTTTTTTTTTCCTTTGTTTTCAATCTAAACTTGGTAGCTCTGTGCGGAAAAATTGTGCGGTTTAGGGCATGTAAGAAACATATTTAAGTCTCCCCCCCCACTCCCACTGTTTTGAGTGGGGACTAAAATTTGTTTGATTAATTTTAGAAGTCACTATATAGTTGAACCTAGTCCTCCTTTGTTGCAGAAAAAAGCTGGCAGAGAGATTGCATACGTATTCTTAGTCCAGCTAGCAATAACCTTTTCAATTAATAATTTTCTCTTCACAGCCTATTCTGTTAGTCCAATCCAGAGTGCAATTCTCTTGAAATGTTAGCTTTCCAAGAGAAACAAACAATAAATGTCTACAGTGCTGCTTGAAGCAAATACTTTCTCCCACACAGGAGAGAAGATGATCTATATAGAGAGTTTTTACTTCCAGGTGCTTCTATCCCTTCCCTTCCCTGCCCCCCCCCCCCCCCCCCCCCCCCTCCCTTGCCCCCCCT
>VYXH01012645.1:96610-125413 GCA_013397275.1 Burhinus bistriatus | reverse complement strand
AGGTTCTTCTATCCCTTCCCTTCCCCGCCCCCCCCCCCCCCCCCCCTTTTTTCCCCCCTTTCCTTTCCTTCTCTCACGTTCAATATTTTTACATAAAATAGAGCTACATTTTTGAGGGTGGGAAAAGAAAGCTGTTTCGTTTGTTTTTTTTTTTTTAAAGAAAAGCTTTATATTAAAAGCCTTAATTTAAATATGAGCTTTTTAACTGTATTCCATGTTGTTCCAAAAGTTTAGTGGTCCAAATAGATACCTAGTGGAAGTATGGAAGCCTTTATTTGTAAAAGTGTCTCCCAGGTCTGAATATCTCAGTGATCAACAGCTTTTTGGTTTAGGCTTTGGGCAGCAATCCTCTTCAGGTGCAGCTGTGTTGGTAGAAAAGATCACACCTTGCTGTCAATGGAGTGGATCATGTGCTAAATTAACCTTGCTAACTTTTCCTAGAGGAAATAAGGGAAAAATCTCATGAACTGGTTTGTGACAGCCCTATACACATCAGACTGAAAGTCCTAATGTGAAGAACTTTAAATATTTTTTCATAATGTTAGTATTTAATTTGACAAACCATATGTAGGTGGATGCTTATTTGATGAATGAAAATATGGTTTCAGCAAGGGGATATGACAGTATTTTTGTCAAAATTCAAAAGACAAACTTTTAGTAATCTCTGTTTTGGAGGAAAAAGCCTGGAAGCTCAGTCTTTCTTTAGACATATCACAACCATCAAAGAAACACGTGTTTAAGTTAATGCATCTGTTAGAAGTGATAGGATCTGTGCTGTAGAATTCTACCCAATAGCCAAGACACTGGAAAACTGAAATGGGATGGAAGAAATTTGATCCCACTTGTTTCACAAGGGGACTCTTCTATCCAGTGCGTATATCATGCTGCAAATCTAGCTCAGGTCTTCCACCGTTAGTAACAAGTTCCTCTTGATGAAACACCTGATGTTGTTTGTCCCTGCATGACTGACTTCACTGGTTTTGGTACGAAGAATAATTTTTTCTTTACTTATGGTTGACTAGAATTATTCTTTTTTTAATCTGCCAGTAAAACAAAACAAAATCCTAAAAAATGCTAAGACCAATATCTAATTCTAAGAAATAGCATTTATAACGTATATGAAAATGAGAAAAAGGACAAACTTAAATCCTTTTCAAGGAAAAGTCTGCATTGAAATGCCATTATAATATAGGTGGCTCCTGTTTCACAAGGTGACTTGATGCTGTCCGTGACTGTGTAAAAGCATACAGACCGGCTTCTGCATTTTACAGTTTGTCCCATTTCTGGCAACCCTGAAGTTCTCCTTTCAAGTATTTCTAGTTTTGCAATGCTGAGTTTTGGTCTATGAATAGAAATATATGCATTTAACTTAAAATTCTCTAATTTAAACAAAGTATGAAAGAGAAGTAAAAGAACTCTTACTTTACCAAATACATGATGAGCTTTTTGTCCTACTGCATTTTTATGTTAATGTTAAATGGTGGGAGGGAGAGGCCCTTTTCCAAAGCAACAGCTTTGAAAATGTTTTTGATGCAAGTACATGTATTTTTAATGAAAACTAAAAACATTGTCTAAAGGTTATAGGCAGGAAAAACAAAATTGGAAGAAAAGTTAGACTGGCAGCATTGTAACTTTTGAGGCTGTATCTGCATCTGAAATTTGATAAAATGGTGTCCAGTCAAGAGGACTTGATGTTCTCTGCAGGGTCGAATAAATAAATAGTATCTATGTCATGAGTATTCTGTTGTGTGATAAAATGCAAATTTTGGCAGTGTTACACGTGTTTCATAAGTGTTTGGCTGACATAATACAGCTTCTGCCCTGAAAAAACCCAGCCCTGGGTAGCTGGACAAAGTAGTTGAGTTGGGAGAGCACCTCAGAAGAGACAGTGCGGTATCTACTGACTTGGGTAGTAGCCTCGGCCGCAGAGAAAAACTGCTCTGCTCAAATAGTTCAACCCAAAATCAGGATCAAAGTGGTTTATGAATTTATTAATGACTTGTAATCAGCTGGCAATTGGTGAACTATAAGTTCAGGATCAATAGAGCAAGTAAGCCAAAATATTAGACGCTTGCAAAATGTTAATAAAACCTAAAATTTCTAGGCACTGATCTACAACTAAGTCCTAAGAAGTTACTATTCCCTGTGTGTGGTGACATGCATTTGTACCCAGCCCTGGGGGGCTGCCAGCACTCCCGGCTCCTGAGGAAACCTTGGGAAACGGGGATAAGGATCTCCAGAGAAGAGTAGACCAGGTTCTCTTTCTCTTTTTTCTCTCTCTCTTTTTTTTTTTTTTAAATCTGGATTTAGAGTGGGATAAAAGGTTTTTCTGTCCCGTTAGGACCATGTCTAGCTAGAAGATAACACTGGGAATAGTCTGATGTGCCATTTCAACATACACTGAGTTGCTGAGTTCAGAGCAATGCAGCTGTGGTGTAGCCACTGCTCTTTCTCCTGTGCTTGGACGCACAAAAAGGCTACTTTTGCGGAAAGAAATAGTTCACGCAATTTGCGTATTGAAATGTCAAGTCAGCTTGCTACAAAACAGTTTGGAGTCATTTGCTTCAAGCTGCAGGGGACTCATTCCTTGAAAACAATTCTCAGTACATCATCAGACTGCATATATGGCATTTTTCAGAAATACAGATGACAAACAGTGGCAGCTGATCTCCACGTGGCTATAAACTGTTCACAAAGGCCTGCATGTTCAAGACTCTGTGCTTGCTATGCAAATGCCTCTGCATGATTCACAGAATCAGAGTATATTTCTAGCGAGGAAGTTGGGGTATATTTTTGCCTGAGGTTGATTTAATCAACTCATTTGGTTGGGTTTTTCCCTGTCCAGCTGTACCAGGAAAGCAGCGGATAGCGCTTCCATAATCGGATTAAATACATGTTGGGCCAGTGCTTCTCTCGGGTCACGTACACACAGTTTTCCTTGAAATCTTTATAACATATTGTTTTTCTGCATTTTCATATGACCGACACTGAAGATGTAGTGGTTATTGAGGTATTTGATTTGTATCTGTGTTTGTCCGTTTTTTTCCCTTACTGTGCTTGGGATGTATCCATTAAAACAGTGTTATTACAGTTTACTAATATGGTACTTCCTGGTAACTTGCCATTGTCAGAGGGGCTCCGATACAGGTCTCGTTGTTTCTAGCTGCTTTTTAGCCATTTGATATATTCTGCTTTAATTGGTTTGATTTAATTCTGTAGTGTCCTTTCTCACTCCCTTTGTGTCTCCCTCATTCAGTGTTTTCACCAGCATCTATAACAGTTTTAGTAAACTTAGTTTAGTGAGAACAGAATAACTTGGGTGGTTCAGTCCCATGAATTAGTACTGGCTCCCATTGGTTTTCCTCTGGTTTTTTACTTCTCAGGTTTTTTTATATATTCTAGATAATTTCTTAGAGATCCAGGGTTTTACCTTGGTTTTGATATAACTTCTCTGACTTACTGACATCCAAGCCTTAGCGTTATGCTGCAGAAGTGTAGCAATACTGGACCAAAAAGTCCATGCTGGCTCTGGTTTCCTTTCTGGTCTCATTAAGTTAAGATGAATCCCATGAGCTGATAGAGGTTTTGACCAACATCTTTGAGAATGAAGGAGTAGGTGTGCAACTGTGAATTTATCATAAGGAAGCAATGACAAACTAATAACAGAAAGAAACCATGTGTATCACTCTTAAGAGATCTTACATTTAATTCTTTGTAGTCCCCAGAAGGTGGAAGAACTTGTGTAGTCTCGGTGTTCAGCTGCTGCTGTGTGCAGCACCTCAGCACTTCTGTGGGGTGCTTTGGGTGCCACCTGAAGCTTGTATGACACAAGTTACTTTCCTTATTTTCTGCCAGTAGCAAGTCCTAAGACATCTTTAAAGATCATTCCTTTTTATTGATCACTCATTTTCAAAGAAGTGATAACTTTCAGTCAACCTTTAGGGGTCAAATGGTTCTCATTTCCTGTATTAAAGTATTTCTTCTCTTAAGCCTTTTTAATTAAGTCACTCTTACAGAGAATCCTTGGGCTTAATCCCTTCTTGAAGACTGTTTACCTTTATTTGTCCAAAGATTGTTGGAAGAAACTCTTTTCCAACAATATTCAAAGATTCCTTATCAAATTCTGAAAGATAACTAATTAATCCCAGAAATAAAGCTAAAATCTCTATGTTTAAATAGTTGTCTTAGTTACCTGTTTGAAGTGTGTCAAGTGACCTTACTATAGCTGTCCATAAAATATCTTCATTTTTATAAAGTTGAAGTATTGGACTCATCTCTGCTCAGAAGACATAAGATCCTGCTGAACCTTTGAAGGGAATATATATTAATTTTTATATAGAAAAAATGAATATGAAGAACCAGTAGTTTCTACACGTATATGCACACATTTATTTATATATGTACATGAATATGTAGATTACATTTGTGCTTGGGAAGTTTTTCTTAAGACTTGGAAGAACTGGCTTTTAGCATTAACTAATTTTTTTATAAAGAAATGTGAGAGGCAGTGACTTTGCAGTTCTGATAACAGATCATAAGCACCACTGACTCTGAAACTGGGAAGATGGATTAAATTGGAACATAGATTAAATGGCTGACTGCAACTGCTTTTAAACCCTGCACTGGTCAAATAGGTCAAATAGAAGCCTAAATAAGCTTTTGCTGTGATCTAAAGAGTTGGGTGTCACATAACACAGGCCTTGGAGCTTGCCAAATGTCTTACTTCACCTAGTCCAAGGAAACAATTTGGCATTCTGCTTCAGTTTCCTACCTAGAGAGCAAGTCTTTTGCTTGGTTGTAACTTTTTTTTGAAAGATATTTTATCTTGTCTTAGAGGCAGCTAAAGACTTTCCAGTAGTATAGGCAAAGTTGAATTTTTGTCGCTCGGAATATGTGGGGCCAAAACGTGTCCCTTAATCTTGTAAGAGGAGACCTGAAGTTTTGAATCAGCCATGCTTGATGCTGTCATCTTGTTTTCCATCCACCCAGCATCAGTAGCAGTTTCTGGAAGGAGTTTGCCCCTATTATAAATTTGGAATATGAAGGCATAGAAAATACACAGAAACTATCCTGAAATGTGATATTGTTCTATGCATAATAGGAAAGACATAAAGTCAATTGAAAAGCGTCATTCATTCTAATACAAAAGAATTCAATAGTCAGTGTGGTAGAATAAATCTGCACATTTTATTGTGAAGACTGTTCTGCTAATTCTGGTTGAAATGTGTTAAAGTAACTGTGGAAGAAAGAGGTAAATAGTTAATCAGAATCTGAAAGCAAGCGAAGAAAAAATATGCTGATGCTCCTTAGACTACAACATTTGAAAATATACAGATGTGTTGTCAGGCTTGAAACTGTACTGCAATTGTAGCTGTCATAGGTCCACTCAAACGAAACCTGTACAGGTCAATTCATTTAACACTTTTCTAGTATATGAGAAAAACAGCACATCAGTGCTTCCTGAAAATGAAGAATTTCAAGTCTAGGTTTTGCATGAGTGATCAAGTATTTCTAGCTATGACACATAAGGCAGTCTAAAAACAAAACAAAAAAATTTGCAAATAACATCTGTGATGTTTCATACTGATACCAAATAGCACATTCTGATATTATAAAAGACTAGATTTTAAATGGGATTTAGTCTTACGTGTAATATCTTTGTTGCCGTATTCATTCATTTGAAACCATATCTTAGTGTAATTAAGAAGGCAGAATCTATCCTAAAACTTATTTTCATGAAAAATGGCGAGGAATAGATCTGTGAATGGCTTCCAGCAATCATCCAATCCATCCCTCTGCCTCTGAACAGGATCAGATACAACTAATACCCGCTTGATATAATTATGCTGTTCATAACACCTGCTAGCAATGGAGCCTTCAAACACCTCCTAGATAACTTTTTAGCATTTTGCACTCTTTTCTCCTGATGTCTGTCTTGTATCTTCCATCCTGCTATTTAAATGCACGTTTGCTCCACCACCTGTGGTCAGTGAGCATGGACATCCATTTTTATACCTTTCCTCCTAACCGTTATGTAAAAATAGGAAGAGGGTTAGGAGGAAAATGGAAGAATATATTGCTTTGTCAGATAAATACAGGCAGCCAGGAGCACTAAATAGATGTGTAAAATGAATATATTATGAAACAGAGCAGCAAGCTTAAATAATTAAAAGCTTTGTCATCTTATTCAAAAGATTGCATGGATCTGTATGGATCTATGCTAATACACTACATTATCTGCTATTTTTATTCTATTATAATGCAGAAATGGTATTTAGTTATTGCAGTTATGTGCTTAAATTGTTATAATTGAGGTTTTAAAAATGTTGTAAAATGACCCTGAATATATGGTTTGGGTTTGGTTGGGGTTGGTTTTGGTTGGGTGGTTGTGGTTTTTTGGGTTGTGTTTTGTTGTTTTGGGTTTTTTTGTTTGGTTGGTTGGGGGTTTTTTGAGGGGAGAGGTTCTTTTTTGTTTTTGTCGTTTTTTCCAGTCACATGTGATAGCATCGGTGTTTTGAAAAAAACCTAACATATTTGAGTTTTAGGAAGCATTAAAAAAAATACAGCATAGTTTTTTTTAACATGTGAGTATCAACGAAAGGTTTAAGTCTTTATCCACGGTTGTGTCACAGTGGAAGCAAATATCAATCCATAATTTCTGGTTTAGAATATGGACAGTAGATTAAATAGATATTTTATCTGTATGTAAATTACATTTGACTTCACAAATATAGTTCCTGTTGTAGCATATTATTAGCTGAATTGTGCCATTAAGAATGCAGCATTTTTCAACATCAATTTAAACAGAACTAAATGTGTCCTCTTGAACATAGTAATTGCATCCTAGCATCTTTTTTTATTTAAAATAATTCACTTTACAGACAATAATATGTTCTATCTTCTAATATAAATTCCTTGGGGCACAGATAATGCATTATTCTCTATTTGGAAGACGGGCACATCATGGGAACTACTAGAAATGAAGGATAGTAATTACATTCCTTAAGGGGAGAGGGAGAAGCTTAGTTTAAATTTTAGGAGAGAGATAAATGAGTACTCTGCAAAGAATGAATTTCAACCCAGATGAGCAAAACCTTTGTCTGTGTATTTAAAAAAAGCATATTGTGAATGAAAGTTCCAGGCTGTTTTAAATAAACAGCTTGAAAATATGCTGAATGTTGGGTTTCCGTGTGTTTACTATCAGATAAAATGAAACAAAGTGCTATTATTCCGTACCATTATGGAATTTAAGGTAACTGATCTTTTGTTTTAAAATAAAAATCAAGTAGTTAAAGACATATTTTGTTCATTTGGAGGGGGGGGACACAGACGGACACCAACAAAAACCAACAACACACACCCCACACACCCCCCCCAACCAGACAAACAAACAAAAGCACCCTTAAGGTTTGTGAATAAACTTCTACACCCTTTTAGGAAGACTTTCTTAAGAGGAAAAAGCAATAATTAAGCATGTCTGTCTGTGTCTGTCTAAGCTGACTGTAAGCCATATCATACAGTGTTTGTCCTGTGCCACTGAAAACCATCCATATTAATGGATGCATAATCAACATACCAAACTCTTTGAACAAAAACTGAAAAACGCAGCACTTCAACAAAGAATCAGAAAAATGTAAGGAAGAATTAACGCCTGTTTTGTTGCTAACCTCTGCGTGTTATAACTGAATGCAAATGGCACCATTTGCAATGAATGAACATTGAAATCGGAGATACTGACCAAACTTCTCATGCTGCTTTACTGATTTATTTTTTTTAATATAAAACCATAAAGCAACAGATGTGCTTTTTACTTTTGTTGTCATTATTCTAGTGTCCTAGAAACTCTTCAGCATTCTTATAGGAACAGTGAGTAATTTTGTAAGAATCCGCATCTTGCTTTTTTACCTAAAAGTAATTGAGTTGTATTCATGGTGGTTGATCCCAAGTTTGGCATAAAGGTTTTTTTCACCCAGATTCTTTTGCTAGCAGTTGTGCTCTGTGATTTAAACAGATTTAGAAAGAAAGTGGTTAATTGCACTGTCCTAAAACTGCTTCATTCTTAAATGACTTTTAGACATTTTGAGGTACCTTATAAACAGCGTGCCACCATTAGCCACTGTCGGTAACAGCTGTGCCTTCCATGGGCTTTTGCAGCCTGAGGGCACAAAGAGCTTCATGTTTGTATTCCTGGTCACAGAGAATGCGTTACTGGGTCCTCTAGGCGTATGGAAAAGGTAGGCTACTTTGAAATTTGCTCACCTTGGGTGATTAAGGAAAGAAGATCATAAATACCTAAAGGATGCAAATTATTCTTTGGCAGAGAGACACACAGTTGTGTGCTCCCTGCTGGAGCTCTACAAGCCAACAGCTGCCTAGGTCATGACAGCAAAGAAAACCATCAGATTTATTATTTGTTTTACTGACAGATAAAACGCATCCACTTACACTTGAAATAAAGTGGAAGCCCATGTTTGTGGACTAGATCAAAGATGGGACGAACCTGGGATCCAATGCTGTGTATGCTACAGGGAATGATTTGTTCCATTCATATTGAATTGCTTGTACAAGTCAGGCTCTTGTTAGTGTAGACATTTGCAAGATCAAATCCATCATTTTTTTTTTTTTTTATTCCTGCTATTTTATGTTATTACAAAGGACATTAAAGCTACTTTCATTTTTAAGTTGGATTTTTTTAAACAGTCTGGTAATGTAAATGATAGGTTAGTCATGTTTTAAACAAAAAAATATAACTTTTTATAGCAGTATGGGAATTTATAGTTTGGGTTTTTTCCTATTTGTTTGGGTAGAACAAATGTTACTTAACTAACACCTACAGTGAGGGCAGAAAATTCTTCAGCTGGTCTAAAGCTGGGAAAAGTTGAGTCTACATTGATAATATCAAACAATCCCCATGTAAATGTTTGTTCTTACCCTTGAAATGAAAGGAAATAGTTAAGATAAAATATAGGTGCTTACTTTCAATACAAGCATTTTAGAGATCTTTTTGAATTTTAATGGAAGAGCTGTATTTTAATTCATTTAAATGTAATCACTTTTCTTAAGGTTGCATTTTATGACAAGTTTGACAGTCAGTCACTGTAAGGGAACATTTTCAAACCGTAAGGCCTTGAGTGCATTAAAAAAAACCAAAGGTGGTTTTGTTATCAGAGAAACTGATAATGCTGAAAGCAAGCCAAGGCGCATGAAAAAAAAAAAAAAAAAATAGTCCTTTCAAGACTTCAACCTTTAGAGATCAGTTCATCTGAAAGCGTTGTGCCCTGGTTATGTTTTAAAGCGTGCACACACAGAGATCCGTAGCCACACACAGACGAATTCAGTGGTGCCCTCAGGGTGCCTCCGTTTGTATTACAGGGCGTCTCATTCACAGTTCACCCGGGGTAGAGCTGCTCAGCTTCCCTTTGCGCTCTCAAAGCCACCTATAATAATACAAATAGAAGCACCCTCAGGGCACTGCAGACAATGCATCTAGAAAAGCCAGAGATCCTTTGGGGTACGAAGAAAACATAAAAAGTAGGAAAGAATTTGTTTTCCTCCATGGTAAATAAAACCCAAGTATTTGGCGATTTATATTTCTGAAGTTGAGCTTGTCGTTTTCTAAAAAGTGGAGACTTTGTAGTATCTTTTTAATTTCAATGATTGGTCACAGCCTGAGAGATGTAGGTTGTTCCCTGGGAGATTTGCCTGTTCCTGTACACAGAGAACATTTTCAGAGCAATTTACATTTTCTTTAATAAGAAAACAGAAGCTTCAAAATAAAAGGCTGAGCAGCACCAAGTAAGATTCGTAGCTGGAATTCTGTATCACAGAGACTACCTTCGCAAAATAAGGTTGAATCGCTATTAATGTGCTTGGTTTTTTCATGGAAAATAATATACTGCTTTAAAAAAAAAAAGCTATTTCAAAGCTTCCCTTTTTCTGAGCTACTGCTTATCTTGTCTACCACATTAAAAAAAAAACAAACCACAAAAAAAACCCAGGAAGCTTTACCTAGTCACACTGCCTCTGTTTAACTTGGGATAAATTAACCTTTGTATCTTCAATATAATGTAATAAAGTTTTCATGATAATTGAACAGAATTGTATTGCCAACAGTTTTAGCCTTTTATTTTTAGAAAAAGTGTAGAAGATGCTTTTCTACTCTTATTTCTGGAATACTGAATGTTTTCTTATGTTTCCTTCTAAAATGTGGAGGGCATATTTCACACTTATGAAGATGACAAGAAAGTCTGTATCACAATTTAAATAAAGTGCCCTTCTGTGGGCACTTAGCTTGTGTTTTGGATTTTTACTGCTATTTTAGAAGGCTGACTATGAGCAAGGTTATCAATGAGCTTGATTGTGATTTCCAGTGATTTGAATTTATTTAAGGTGTCCTGCAACTGTTACTAACAAGATGCCCCAGCTGCAGTAAAGGGCTTCATTTCCACCGAAACCAAGGGCGCTCTCAGGCTTTCTTGATCATGTGGTCCTACAGTTTCACCCTCTTGCCACTGAATTTTTGATACATGCTGTATTCTGCTTTTATGTTTTCATATTGCTGCTTTACCGCTAGTACCTCATCTATTTGATTTTTGCAGTTTCCTTTACGCATGAATTTTAATAAATGTGTTTATGATGGATTTTTCCCCATTTTACCTCACATACATATTGTCCTGGCTTTCTAAATAAATGTCTAATTTCTATATCAGTTCTAATTCTGAAAAGCATCTTTCTAGCTACAATTTCCTAACAGCTCAGATGCTTGTGCCCCTGAAGTCTGTGCCTTTTGGGTATACTGCCCTTTGGGTGGAGGCAAATATCTCCCTTGTTTCCTAAGCCTGCGGAGAGTGTGGCGGAGACTGGAGATGGACCTGGGAACTGATGAGCCCTCCTCGTCAGGTTTTTAGTGGGTAAGGCATTGTAAGGTGGAGCTCCCAGCCCTCGTGACCCAATGCCCAGCCGCACAGAACACGTGGCAGGGCTGATGCTTGAGCAACAGAGGTCCCAAAATGTTACCCCGAGGTACTGCGGCCATTGGAAGTATCACCTTCACCTCCTTGATTCCTTTCACGGGCTGAACGGTGGGGAAAGGTCAATTAATTGCCACATACTGCTGGATCATGCCATAGTACTGTAGGCTGTAGTGTCAGCTTTTTTTCTGTGGTAGTCATTAATGTAGTTTACCATAGACAACACTGTCTTTCAGCTAACCACAAGCCTGAAGAAAACTGGAACTGTAAGGAAAGAAAGCCAATTCAAGCTAATTCTGGAGAAGATTGGAAAGCTGTCAGCAAGAGGAAAACAATTTGAAGAAAGACAAGTATTTGCTGTCAAGAGTTGTTATCCTTTAAGAGAGCCGCGCTCAGATTCTTGTGGTTTCTTGACAACTAAATAAAATCAGAAAGCCAAAATACATATTTGGCAACTCAGGGATTTTTGTTGTTGTTGTTGTTTGATATCACCTCTGGACTCAAGCAGCAGCGTGATGTATGTTTTCTTGCTTCCAACCGCTAAAATGTATGATACTGGTTACCAAAGCCCAGGGAAACTCCTTTTCCTCTAGCCTAAGCATGCTTTCCAAAGTATAAAATTATAACGTATCGTTTTCTATCTCCTTCCGCTTTTGCTTCCGGCTGAGAAAAAAGGGAGAGTGTTGCTTGAAAATTTGAAGTTGTCATGCAGAAGAGTTACAGTACCCCTTGATTAAATGCTACTAGAGTAATTGTTTAAATCCTTATTACCCTGACTGAATGTTGTGATTGCTCCTTTAAACATTGAAAAATTTCTTACCTGTGAGCACAGAGTCAAACATGAACACAGTTTTTTAATATTTGTATATTTCCCTATGCTCCATGGAAAAATGAATAAAATGCATTTTTAAAGCAGATGTTACTGGTTACCCTTTATCAAAATGAATTTTCTTTTCTACTGTAGCTGGTATTCTTTCCTTGCCATGATTTCAGATACATTGAGATTCAGGCATAGACTTCTTTTCTTGTTTCCATTCTATTCTGCGTTCTGTTTCAAGTTCTTAATTTTCATTTTTTATGCTATGTGTACTACATTTAGCATTTTTTTGATGACAAAAATGGACAATGAAGAACAAAAGGTAAAGCTAAGAGTTTTGCCTTGCTGACCCGGTTGGAATTTTATGTCAATGTGTGGTGATCACTGTTTTATAGATAAGCTTGAGGAATGATGAGGGATTGAGGAAGAACAAACTTTCCCTCGTATAAAAAATACAAGTTGGTACCCTCATAAGCCACACAATGTCTGAAGTCAATCCATCATTGTGGGTCAAACCAATTTCCTGTGGCTGAAGGTGAAATGACAAATTGGTGGTATGGAGTTAAAAACACTGCAGTCATAAAATAAAAAAAAAAAATCCTACGAGTATTTCCTCAATGTGTTGCGGCTTCTTTAATAAGAGGGGTTAACTCTCCCATTTTTATATTTTTCAGGAGTTTTTAATTTGATGCGACCTGTGGAACTTTCAAAGTGTTAAAGCATGATTTGGAAACTTTGCTGCTAATTACAGAGTACAGGGGATATTAACTGGAACACAACACAAAAATAGAACCTTTCCTTGTTTCTTACAAGTGTTTCCAGGCAACTTATTGTAGGTGTCACTATGCTGTCATCCAAACTATTCCCAGTTTGGGATTTGATCCTTGGAGAAATATTTATATGCACAGCAGTTAAATGAAAAGCTTTATGATTTACTTCATTTCATGGCAGTAAATGTTAAGTGAGTATTTACAAAATCCACACTAGATTTGGCTTTTAATTTATCATTCTTCAGGTGCATAAACACAGTGCTTTAGCCCATTAAAAATACTGTTTCACCTCAAGAGAAGTCCTGAACCCCAAAGAAATTCCTGTGCTTCTGCTCCTGTGATTAAATAATAAGTACAGCTTTGGTTGCTTTTGATTTTTTCCTGTATTTATTTTTCCAATTTGGGGGTTTTTTTTAGCTCAAGTAAGAGGATGAGACTGAGGGAGTGGATGGGAGGAGGTTCCTGTATAAACACTAGTAGATTTGACTACTGACTCCAAAGACATCCAAGATGCTTATGCTTGGTACAAATCTCTACAGAGAAAAGGAGGAAGTACATTCACAAAATTTTTGACGTGCAAAAACCTTTTTATTTTAGGTTAAGCTCCATTCTACACATGGTAAGGGAGAAATTAATATTCACTTTAGTTGCTAAGGTTTTTGTGTGTTGTAATACACTTTACAGGCAATTCCTAGCTCAAAAAGACAACATATACCTCTCATTTCCAAAGGTGTTTCTTTTTTCTGTGTGGATAATCCTCTATGCATCATTGACTCGGTCACTGCAAGTTTGCCATCCTCTTGGATATTCACTATTGATTTATTAATGCATGGTTGGGCCGGGCTAATTAGGGTCTTTGTCTTCCACATTTACCACAACACTGAGCCTGTGGCCAGAATCAGTTGTCCTGTTTTGTTTTGATATTATTTTTTTATATAGATTTCTCTGCTTCTGTTCCGAATTCGCAGATATGCACAGTTGTACTTTTTAGGAGTAGAATATCGAACTATATTAAGAGAAGGAGAGAAAGCTTACCATACGTCAGCCTTGACTTCATTGGAGACAATATTGATGTGAATCTTGAATGTAGGTATATTCTATGGCAATCACTGTATATGAGTATGTACTGATTTTTTTTCTTTTTTTTTGTTTAATTCAAAACAAAGCTTCTGACAGAAAGCCAAACCTCTTGCTCTGTGGCTTAGATCATTTTAACCTACCATCCCTGATGAATTAAATATTGTGTACTAACAGTGCTTCGGAAGTTCTTACAAAGAAAGGAACAAAGGTTTGTGAGGCTTTTAATTCAACGTCCTGTCTCTGTATCCTAAGGAAACTTTACTCCCTTTTTTTCTGCTAAACTTGCTTCACCCACAGTGCCTGTAATTTAGCATCATCAGCGGGGCAGAGAAACAGAAGTGGGCTGGAAACCCAAGCAAAATATCTCTGGCTTAAAGGAGCTTGAAGCTCCTTTTTTCCTCTTCTCCCTATTACTTCTTAGCCTAAGACATTTTGCAGGCTTTATATTTTTGCTGGATTTCACTAGGACAGCATGTTTCTGCTGGAAAGCCGCTATTTTGGATATGTGGTCTCTCTTCTGAGCTTACAGGTTACAACAATTTTTAATCTAAATTTCTAAAAGGAACAACCGCTATATGACTGAAAATTCACGTCTTCTATGTGAACCTAAAGGACCACCATTCATTTTGCTGAAAAGGCCAATGCTTTATGCTAGGCTTTTGCCAGGTTTTCAGATATTCTTTTCTATATGTTTGTTCATATTGTCCTTTCTAGGTCTTCAAGCAATTAGTTTTTATTTGCATGCATCATTTCACTGCTTTGCTCCCAGGATACAGTCCTTGCTTTCTGGCTGTCTTATGAATTTTTTCCCCTCAGCTTTCCACTTGGGCTTTTCACTCATTTTCTTCAGGCTTCTGTTTGAATTCCGTATCCTCAGGCCCCCTCCCTTCTCAGTTTTTAGTTGCTGGCAGGTTGTGCTGCTTATTACTGTAAGAAGGCACCACACTGGTTTTTTGTTTTGTTTTGGTTTTTTTATCATCTGAACAAAGACACCAGTCGCTTACGTTTCTTTCCCTAAATGAACGTTGCCTTTTTTTATTATTCTTTATTCATATGACTGTTTTGAGTTTGATTGGTTCTTCATTCCCAAAAATTCTATATGAAGGAAGAAGCAGCAATTTTTGAAAGAAACTAGTCAGAGAAAAGAGACTCTTTAGTTATATATTCAGGAACTTCACAGTTTTTCTTAAATTTTGATTGATTTTTAATTTTGTCAGGACTGGTCTTAGCATTTGTTTGTGTTATTAGAGATTAATCTCTTCACAAGGTGATATGACTGGGTAGTCATACTCAGAGGCAAACCTCAGAAAAGGATAATTGGAAAAAATTAAAATATATTAAAGTTTGTTTTTAAAAATGAGTTGATTCCTTTCAGTATCTGTTTTCAGTTAGCATTTGAGTATTCTTTCACATGAATATATTTCATTTGTTCAACATATTTTCCACCATAATAATCTAAATCAAATAACGGTCTACGCATTCTTTGTATAATTTTAACTCATACTACGTTAATAAAAATTATTTATACAAATCTAATATATATTTTGTGCTCTGTTTTTGTATTTAACTTTGAGCAAGTATTTATAAATATAATACGGTGTTATTTACTGAATTATATTATATTTGAAAAGAAGTATTTTAGAAATGATGATGTGGACAATAATTGTGAATAGGGTTTTTCCCCCCCCTCACTTGAAGTAGTTTTATATATGTGAGTAGTTATTCCCTTTAGGTATTCATGCATATAAATAATTGTAGTTATAAAATGTTTGGCTTGCGTTTTGTCACTTAAGGGATTTGCAGTAGGAAACTTCTGGACTCAGATGAGCAACTCTCTGGTGTCTGTGGGTTTACCCTGTACTTACACTGCACATGTATGTTAATATTTGCAGAATTAGAAGTTGATTCTTTAATTGTAAACTTTTAAATGCAGTCATATCTCAATTGAACTGAAACTTGGGGGGGTATGCTACAATAATAAATGACGAAAAAAGATGATTGAGTATTTATAAAAAAAAAAAAAATCAAAGGTGTTTAAAATTGTCCTTAGTAAAGAATAAATTTTCTGGTACTATATTGGTGACAACTAGTACAATCAGTGAGGTATGTATTGTTGGGGGGTGGGGGGGAGAATATAGAAAATANTTTTTTTTTTTTGTCTTCTCCATACGTACTGTATTCTTTAGGCATTCAATTATTTAATTTCAAGGTTTCGTTCAGCTTCAAAAGGTTTATGTCCTTTGACCTATACAGTCTCCTTAACACCAGCTGGAACTAAGAAATGTTTTTGCAGGACAAATAGACATGAAAAGAACAAAGAATTGGATGCAAGGTGAGAACAAGACGTTCTGGTGCTATACTTGAGCTGTAGGATATCTTTTGAAAGTAAAAACCTGATGTTCAAATACAAGGAAATTTTCTAAGGTGAAGTAAGTTTCCTGATATCTGAACTTCTTTTTGTCACTTGGAAAACTAACCTGACTTATGACATGAAGCGCTACTTAAAATATTTGTTCATTGGCGAAGAATAACTTTCATTATCTAGAACGTACTTTTCTGGTTATCTGTTCTGAGGGTCTACTTAATGAGTATCTGGACAGAGACTATTGATCAATATCTCATCTTTGTACTGCACTTGATCCTCTGTTCCCATCAATATTATACGTGTGTAATTCCACTCTTCATGTTGAAGTTTCTCATAAGCTGTAGCAATGGATAAGAGAGAGGGATCAACGCCATTACATTTACAATTGAGAAGATAAGAGTAGTTGGTGTGAATTAAATGGTTATTACCTGGCACAAGTATGTTTGTGGCAAAATCTCTATATTTTTTCATATTAACTTATGCAAATACTGAGAATAGAAGCACTCAGATGTGTGGTCATGTACAAGTTAAAGGTGACATTGGAAACTCCAGGCAAATTAGCATTAGAGGTGGTATGTGAAGGGGACAGTTTGTATGAGACTTCTTTCAGTTATGCTGATAACTATTGGATTGATATTTGATTTTTATTATTGGCAATAGTCTCTTTTAAAAACACCTCTTATTTTGAATATAAGAATTATTCTTTAATCTTACATTGAAGTTACCCCCTAAGAGAGGTTATTAGTGAGACTCTTAGTAATTTCTCATTATTTTTATTTAGTATGGATTGTTGGTCTTACACTGTGTTATTGAGGCTCTTTAAACATTTTGTGTGACAAAAATGCAGTGATCAGCTTTTGATTTTTGAGTTTTTAAAAGGGCTAGCGGCAGGGTTATTTGTAATAAGTCTTCAAATTTGCAAAGCATTCCTTCCTACATTTGGAATCCCTGAACTTTAGGGAAACCTATCAGATTAGTCTAGGTTTATCTAGTTTCTATTTTATGGAAAGATGAAGGATTAAGTACGAACTACAGAGTCATTACTGTAATTCTGTGTATATATTCTGTGCTACATTGGATGTGCATCTGTTACCTAAAATGGGTTTCAAAAATTTGGGACACTGAGGGAAACATACGTATGTGTGGCACATATGGGTATACTGTGGGGATCTGAAATTTGCACTAGTTGAACGTTAGCTTGTCATTTGTTCATTCTTATATGCCTGCTTCTGTTTATTAAGAAACTGGAGGAACCCTGAACCTTAACTCCTTCATAAATATCCTAGGATTTATGTCTGTTTTAATATTTGTAGTTTCACTAAGACCCTTAAATATAATGCAAAAGAACAGGGGGAGTGAGGAAAACTAGTAAAATTGAAGTCATAGAGACCATTTAGCATGCTTTAAGATGGAAAAATAATTTCACCATTGTTCTAGTAAAATCTAATCTGCCTAGATGTTTCTAGTGCATAATGACTGCAAGAATAACACCATTACACTTCTGTGTGTCTCATGGCATATACTGTCTGTGCACATTGCCCAGAAAGGGCTCTCGTTGCCTGAATTTTCTTGACCTTTTCTTACAGGTTTAGATTAGGGCACAGCTGGAAGATGACAAATAACTACTAGAGTCTGGTATAGAACAATTTCTTCAATCATCTGTATGTGACTAGAAGTACTATTTCTCCTCTTGTGGACTAGTAAAGTCCGTAGCTCTGTTTAAATGCTTTATAGTGTACAGGAGCATCTCTTAGTCAAACATCTGGCTGGGCTGGAGGAAAGTATCTCACATGCCATTGTCAACCACAAGACAAGGCTTGGTCTGCCTGTACCAAGAACCCTTCTACTGCAAAATCAAGAGGATGCCTTCTATTCTCTGGCTTCATGCTCCCCTGGGGTGATCAGCAAGAATACCCGATGAAGAGCTAGAAGGTTTTATGGTCTGCAGTTAGAGCTCCCTGTCTAGTTAGTCCATATTAATGTCTAATTATATAGTGTTACCCACAGATGAAGAGCCACGGTCACTCTTACTGTCATCATTCCTCTTTGAAAGTGAGGATGGGCTGGGTGACACTGTTCGACTGCGTTGTCTGCCTGCACAATGAAAACACCTTGTCTTTCCTTTACTTATTCATTGACTGGTAACTTGGTCCACATACGTTTTTCAGGGAATTAGAAATTGCCTCTCGTTCTCTTCATATCAAATTCACAAAAAAACCATAGCAGGCAGCTGACCATCACTTTTAAAAATATTTATTCTTTCTTTGTCTGCTGTGGTCCCAGGTAAAAACTAATCGGGTTATCCTGGTGCCACAGTGTGTGTGGTTAGCGGTGGTACGGCGTCAGAAAATAAATCTTCATATAGATAAGGGTAAGCTTACCTTTAACTTAAAAAAAATAAGAGCAGTTGCAGCTAAGTAAGTACAGAAATGGTTAAAATAGATTACAAACCAGTTAAGATAATTGGACACACTAGTATGATTTATAGATTCACCAGGATAATTAATTTAGTTTGTACTCTGATGGTTGTATTCAGAAGTAGAACTAAAAAGCCTAGCTTCATTAGATTACATTAAATTGCTAAATGCACCCAGACACACTAAACCAGGAAATACTGAAGATTTGTGAAGGTTGTGGATTTCTCTTGTCCCAGATCACAATTTTTGTCTTTTTTTCTTCCTTTCTTTCTTACATTTTTGTTTGTCAAAAAATTGCTTGAAAACTGACAGAAGTTAAAAATAAAATTGAGCATATTAACATGTTAATGTATATTATGGAAAGGCCTTTTCATTAATGTGCTGATAACAGATGTGTTTTTATAGAGTAGTCTGCTGAGTTGAAGTACTGTAGCAGTCTTTGTGTTTGGCAGCTTGGGAACCATAGGAATTACAAATGGTATGTAGATGTTCATTTGCATATCCTTAGTGCATCAGTTGAAAAAGAGTTGCTGTCTCTATAAAGCATTTGTAAAATGGCATATTTTATTCTGTTATCTTCATTTTTTATTATTACAGAATAGAGAATAATTAATACAGAGCTAGCATTCCTCTACAATTATTTCAGATGCCCATTGCACAAAAAAAAAAAAAATTTTGTGTGAGCAACTTTAACGTATGAAGTAGAAAGGCCTTTAGGTAACTGCAAGATTGGACACCATAGATTCCACCTTTTGTCAGAGACTTCTCCATAGTTTCGCTCTTGTGGCTTAATCACTGCTCATTCCTCCTACAGGAATCAAAAACAATTGCTTCTTCAGAAAACTTGTTGACATGTATTGCCTTTTTTTAAAAAACAAAAACAAACAAACAAAACCAGGAAAAAATGGCAGAACTAGATGCCACTTTCTTGCACTGATTTTTCACCAGACACACAAAGACAGGAGTATTAGGCAAGAAGGGAATGATCCTTCTGCATATGTTTTGGGTTTTCTTGCAGGGTTGCTGTTTGCAGAAACTTTATGGAACAAGGAAATAGAATTCAATATGAAATGGTTTATTTAAAGAAAATACTTCAGATGACTTCTTGAAAAATGGAAAAGTAAAAAGACTTGAAATGTAGTACATCCTCTGGGAATTTTACCTCATTCAGTTCTCTTTTGACTGGCATGTTTCTGCCTTTCCTAGTCCGATTAATATACACAAAGTATACAGATACTTCTATGTATAAGTTTGTATGAAATGCATGTTCCCAGTTCGCTAATTAAGCATAATAAATGTAAGATATGTTTATAGCTGAGTGCATGACATGAAAGGTCAGGAAGTGCACACATTGCCTGATTTACTTGACTTTGGAGAAATTACAATTAGCATGTATCTAACACTATTTAAAAAAAAAAAAAGGTAACTGTTATTCTACAACTGTTTGAAGAGGAAAAAGTGGATTTATTATTTCCATTATATTATGTTCTGTCATAAAGTAGCTCTTATTCGGAACAGCAGGTAAACCACAGTTATCAATTTGGATTATTAAATACAATATCACAAATTATTTTAATCTGGCATTCCAAACATTTAAGATCGGTGAAGCAGGAAAATAACATGTTTCTTAGTCAACACGTTTCAGTTCTGATATTCATCAACAGTAATCTGATGGGACAGCTAATAAGAGACTGCTTCAGGTTTACTGGTTCTGTGGTTGTGAGACAAATCACCTGATGGTCATTCCTGCAAATGTTTTCGTCCTTACTTAACCTAGATTCTTCCCTGGAGATGTCTTCCCATCTGTATTTTGAGAGTTAGTATTTTATCATCTTTTACCAGAAGCTCAATAAACAAAGATTATGATTTTACTACCTTCTCTCCTCTTCTTCCTTTCTCCCCACCTCCCTCTGGGCAAATTTGTTTGATGTTGCAGTAGCACTGTAAAGAACAACCTTCAGAAATCTCTTAGAATCCATTACTTTTTTTCTGAATTCATCAGAAAAAGTATTAGATGAAATAGACATCTTTTTATAAATTCAAATTTCATCTTTCTGTGTATTCTTCCTCATAGAAAGTTTTCTGAATTCTAATGTATGGAGTAGGTTTGGGTTTGTTTTGGTGTTTTTTGGTTGTTTGGTTTTAGTTTGCTTTTTTTGTGGTTTTTGTGTTGTTTTTTTTTTTTTTAGTTTGTGTTGTTGTTGTTTTAAAAATACTCTACAAGTTAAACAATAAAAAAACCCCAAAAGTGTCTCCACCCTTAAATTAGGTAATGGTACTAGAACTAGTAATTCTTTACAACAATAGAAAAAAATATTATTTCACGTTTTTTAATAAAGAAAATGAAAGCAAGTGGTTGAATATTCTGATAGCCAAACAAATTTTCATGGCTACTAAGTAGGTGGTTTTCCTACCCAGAAAAATGGGAATATTTGATACAGAATTTGTTGAGACAGTAAAATGGATGGCCTGTAAGAGTGGGTCAGCAATCTCTTTGGGTTATTGCTCTGTAACAATGAAAAAGAAAGAAAAAGTCATCTTATTCAAGAAAAAAAAATGGATTCTAGACTTCTGCCGCTAACCCCATGTTGCTCTCACCGTTATAATTAACATAGTTTGACACATAATCAAAAAAAGGGGCTGTTGAGATATCATGGCAGAAAAGTTCTCAGGCCAAAGCAGGTATTCTAGTATAGGGGAAAATCGTAAGTCAGAGACCAGAAGACACATAAGCTTTGCTTCTTGCAGACCAATGAACGCTTACTATTGTTGTTTGGCCATTAATTTATAGTATGATATATACAGACACATCAAACCTGCTCTTTAACTACTACTTTGATTAAATTGTGATGGAAATAAATGATCCAAATAAAATTAGTAGGTTTGAGGACTGCTGGATCATACTGTATGATGGGTTTTAAATAATTCAGT
This sequence comes from Burhinus bistriatus, assembly GCA_013397275.1. Classification (NCBI taxonomy): domain Eukaryota; kingdom Metazoa; phylum Chordata; class Aves; order Charadriiformes; family Burhinidae; genus Burhinus; species Burhinus bistriatus. The sequence continues at coordinate 104,063 of VYXH01012645.1, read as the reverse complement.
CCTTAATGGGTACCCAATATGCTTAAATTGTATTTCTAATTTTCCTTTAAATAGTTTGTGTCGCTAATTTGCTTCTAAGAGATTTCTGCCAATCAAGTTAAATACTTTCTGCAAACTGCTTACATTCCTGTCAAAGCGTACTTGTTATACTAAACACCCACATTCTGTTCTAGTTCCTTTTTAGTTACTTCATTATTTTTTTTAATCTTTCCTCCCACAGAGTGTTAGGGCCTTCTTATTGACGGGCATCCAGGAAACTGAACGCAGTATTTATTTTTAAAATCTCTTCAGTGAGTCAGTGCAGCTCTAGACAGTACCTAAAAAGGCAAATCCCAGGTTTTGAAAGCTGCGTGTGGGTGTTCTCGCTCGCTTCCTTCCACAGCTGCTGTTCTGCACCAGCACTTCTGCCACTCTCACAAGGAGGCACGGCGCACGCCAAAGTCAACAGCACTGCCGACTTCTTCCTGAACCCCACTTAGTAAATATTCCCTTCCAATATTTCACTTTCCAGGTATCAAAAAGTGTCAAGTAAACAGTGGAGTCTGAGCAGTTCATAAGCCCACACGAAAATAAATGGTCTTTGGACAGCATACTTGCGTTTGAAATGTAGCATGAGGAAGACTCCCTTTTTTCTTAGCAGGCAATACATTTGTATTAGTTTGTGTATTAAGTTATTGTGTGGTAACAGTTGTTATCCTGTGTAAACATTATATTGGGATAATAAGAACATTGTTAATGCTTTAAAAATGCTCCCTACATTTTTTTTCAGGGAAACATTAAGAGATTTTAGCTTTAACAAGCAGAATTTTCCCCTTGGGAGCATCAGTGTAGAAAGCAAGCCAGCTCAGCTAGTTTGTCCACTATGATAATTTAAGGCTAACATAATATATTAATGCAAAATAGCAGCATTAAGAGAATTTATAATTTTCAGGCAGGTTTTCATTCTGTTCAGAATGCAGAATGTGCAAACGAAGGAAGGAAGGATATTTTTTTTGGCAGTGAAGTACCTAATAAAAAGTGAAGGTGTTGACCCACTATTCATTTCTTATTTAAATTCTACTTAGCCAAGCAAAATTCCCTTTTGAAATTCATCACTTGACTTCCATTGAAGTTTTGATAAAAGAACTTGGGTATTTGTTCCCGATGGTGAATTCTTTCATTTTCTTTCCTCCCACTTTTTAAAAGGGGCTTTATGTGTATTGTACCACGCTATTACATGTGTGCTATCATTCATGTTTGCTGCAATTCTCCAACAGCAGCTTCCACCATGTAATTTCCCATTCATCGTTTCAGCTGGTGAAGAAGCTTTCAGCGACTTGTAAATGTGTATTTTGGGGTAATTTTAGAAAATTTCAGCTGCCAACTTGTACTCTGAGACTCATCCTCAGTAATAGTTTCCCTGACTCTGCACGTCTTAAAGATCAATGATGGGAGTGGTCTGTAATGTAACTAAAGAGTTGGTTGCCCTCTAGCTCTCAGACTTTACTTCCAGTGAATTAAAGGGGAGTTGTATCTCAGTAAATAGGAACAGAATTGCACTACAGAGGCCCAGATTCCCTTTCTAGCTGTTTGGATTATGTATGATCATGGCGGTGTTGTATAGCCAGAGTTATCTGAATTATCTTTTTTTCTTTGTTTGGTTTTTTTTTGTTTGTTTGTTTGTTTTTGGGTTGTTTTTTTTTCTTCTTTAATTTTTATCTCCTTTGTTTTAAATGGATGTGATGTTCCTCTTGTGTTCTGGTGAGTTTTTGTTAGGTTGGTTGGGTTGGTTTTGTGGTTTTTTTTTTTAACCCTAGCTCTTATAGTTCTTGGCTTTCATGGAGCTTCATTAGTTCATACCAGGTAAAAACGTCTGTTTGTATTTTTGCTATTATTTGCTTTAAAATAAAACTCAAATACATGAGGTTAAAGTATTTCAGTGACATTTTCTGTAAGCTTTACTGGATAATTTGTCAAAGGTCTGCCTCATTCAGTGTTTGAGTTCTCATCCATTCAGTTGCATCTCCTGCTACAACTGTTTCCATCAGCTCTTATGCAATGAATTAAAGTGCAGATCTATGTAGTATCAAGTTAATAGCTCCACGGAAATTATTTTAGCATGCACTAGTGTTAAATAACTTGTACTTGCTCTACAGAATCCAGATATTATTATATTCTTTAGCATTGTGTATTCAGAAGGCACGTACAGTTAGCTGGTCATCTAGGTCCATGCTTTAATGGTAATCAATACAGAAAATAAATGAATAAGCAAGCATCTGCCAGGATTATGTCCTGTGCAGTGTACACCAGGAACACACGAGGCAGTAAAGGACTTCTGCTGAGTAGATACTTGGAAGGTCTAATGAAAAATGTGCTGGAATCTCAGGTACAAAATGATTCCTGGCATCAACCTTCTAGGTGTGTTTTGTTTGATTTGGGGCGGGGCGGGGGGGAGGTTGGGGGATGGTTTTGGTTGGTTGCTTTTTAGGGGAGGTATGTAGTTATTTGGGTTGTATATGTCATCTACTTTGTCTACTACTCTTTAAAAATAGTCTTTTTAGTTGATGGTTGGCTTGCACACTTTTAGTGGTTTGGGGTTTGTTTTTGGTGGTTTGGTTTGGTTTGTTTGTTTTGTTGTTTAAAACCTTGTATTAGATAATCAACATTTGAGGAGTTCTTGTTCTGGAGACCAACTACCAATAGTAAAAACCTTCAGCCCATTACACTTGTGATGTAATAGAGAAAATTTCTTCAAGAAATCAATTAACTGCAGACGGTTTGTTCTTAAGCAAGTCTTCATTGCTAAGTTTATTTTGTATTTTAAGCTATGAACTGAGCCCATATTTACCTCCTACGTTGCCTCATGTCTCACCTGTCTGGGGAGTACCAGCCCTTGGGACAAACAAATTAGAACTCTTCATCCTACACAACAACACGTTGCTAGATTTTCAAAAGTGATAACTATTTTCAGTCCACTTCCTTAGTCCGCTCTTTAAGTCACTGTGTCAAATGCTCTCAACATGAGAACCAAGTCATTACCTTTAAAAGTAGCAAAGCCTATGAGAGAAATCAGATTTATTCATCTGGGTTTTGTAGCTGTGCAAAATTTATGGCTCCAGAAGTTCTAGTAAGGACTTGATTCATTCAGTTTTCTTGGCATCAAGAATGTCTTTGAAGCATTTATTGTGCTTTGTTTCCCTCTGCAAACAAGAATGTCGTCATTCTGATGTGCTTTTGCTTTGGAAGAATATAATCACTGGTAGGTATGGTTTTGAATTGCAAAGCGTGTAACTTAGAGTGTAATTTAAATCAAATTCTGATACATCACATAGTTATTTCTATTACCTGCTATCTTCCCCCGCCAATCTTGCTGAGTAAGATTCTAGACAAAATTAAGTCTTGATGTCTAGTATTGGTATTAGAAGTTTTAGTACATTAGACAGTTGCAAAATGTCCTGTCAGTGTTCCATTTTTATTTTTAAAGATGTTGAAATTCAGATATTTTGGAATTAATCAACAACAAAAACATTGCTACTCTGAATTTAAAATGTGTTGGGACATGTATAATTTTCTGGTTTGGATTTATACTGTTGTTCAGTTTAAGTCTACTTCAGTCAGTTGGGGTCCATTGAATGTGTGCTTTGCCTCAAAGTCATAATTCTCATGTCTCCTGTGATTCTTTTAGTTATTTTGTATGGCTTCAGAGTGACAGATTTAAGTCTTTTTATAGTTATTGAAGTTGAAATTTATCTTGGTTCTAGTCTCTCACACTTTAGTGGAATCTGCAATAGAAATAAAATTTTACATCTAGGAGAACTCTCTGGTGATCTTTTTTCTAGTATATTGAATGCAGAGTTTGATAAACTTTTTTTAATCATCTGCTGCAGACGGATCTTGTGAGAGACTTCACCTTCCTATAGTTACGTTTCTTGTTAACACAGGCGTTTTAGTTTAACTCATTTGAATTTCTGACTCTGATCATATCGCTGGTTTGCAGATATTGAAAATGCTTGAAGCATATGACCGCTGATTACTGTTGATGCCTTGGTATGCTGGTTTTGGTGCTGGACAAATTCTTCGGTGGAGACTTTTGAGGACTACATTATGCATTTTACTTACCACGTTATGGAAAAGAGGGTGAGTTCTTAGTGGGGTGTTTTGGTGGTTTTTCTCTTGTGTTCATATAAATAGTAAGCTTTTTGAGCTGTCCTAAAGTAGGTCTTGTAAGTACTGGTTTTTTAGTAGCTTTTATAGTAATATTACAGGTTTTACAATTTATAGGGAAACTTTAATTTGCTGAGTGATCTCTTGAGTAAAATTGGGCTGTTTTTCTTTTGCATACTTCACATGAATGGGTACACACTTTCTTTTGAAAGTCACTAAAAGGATAATGAATGAGAGTTGTGGATAATAATGAAACAAGGATGAAAGAAATTGGTGTTCTACAGATTTTTATGAAAACCTGAGACCTTTTTTAAAGATCATTGCATCTTTTCAATTTTGCCTTTAAAATAACTGACTTCAAAGCACGTGAAAAAAACACACAACTAAATGCTTGTCTGTAGCTTTGCATGTATTTAGGAAGCTGTAGATTTTCTCAGGCAAAAATGTAAGAAGAGGTTTACTAGGCCCAAGAAATGTTACAGAAGGCAATTATTTTGCTATGTGAACAATAAAATCCCATGTTTGCAACACTTTTAGTCTAACTGTGTATGAAAGGACGTGGGTTTAGATCTTTGATTTGTGCCTATTAACTCCTAACTTTTTCGGTTTATTAATAAAATATTTTTGAAACTTGAAGTGAATGGCATCAATCAAGTTCATCATGTTGCATTCTCAGAAGAGATTATTAGAGCTCCCACAGAAGGAATATGGCAACTGATGTTTTCATTTTAGAAACTGGTTTTTGAGCCCCAGTCACAACTGTTAGGCAAAATTGCTTAGCAAAACCATGAATCATTTCTTATTGCGTTCCTTTAGGTATGGCAGAACCATTATTCAGTTTGTTAAATAGAATAAACCGATAGTGACAGTTCTACCACGTTCTGTGGTTCTACCAGTTCTGCAGCACGCTTTACTACAAAAAAAGTCTTGAGGATATCTAAAGAATTATAGTAATAGACAAGTTTAGTAAAATGACTTAAGCTTTTCTACTAATGCATTTTATAAAAACATCTGGCTTTTTCAAGGTGCTTAGCAGACCTTAGAGTTTCTAAAGTACAGACACGGATGCTCTCTTAAACAGCAATCAGTCACATTTTGCATCTAAAGAGGGCAACCAGAAACTTTATGTACACATTTAATTAATAATTATTATTTTATAAATCCTGATCCAAAGAAATTAATAACTTAGCTTATTTGCTCAAGGGATGCATTTCTTTTTGAATGGGATAGAAGATATTAGCAAGTTAATATCTTCCCACTGTGGTGGAAAGTGAGTGAAAATTAATGAAGATAATAGGCTTTACTCAGATCATTTCGTTATTGTCATAGCTTTACCTGCCCTGTTTTATGACTGCCTTATTGTCTGCAATGGAATTATTGTCTTAGCTCTGCCTGAATTACTTTATAAAACAGCTAAAAGGGATCAAATTACATAGATTAAGTATTTTTACATCTTGTTGTTTTCATTAATTGCTTATGTGTGTTGCAGGAGGTTTTTGCGTGGCTTCCCTGATGTTTGTAGAAGTAGGGGGAGGGTTTTCTGGTTTTGAACTACACGCAGAATACATACATTCAAGTAGAAGTTCCTACTTTGTGGATTCTGCCGATTCCTCATTTTTCAATGGACAATGTGACTGTAGAGGAAACTTAAGTTCCCAAAACTGAAATTGAAACTTTCGCCTTTCTTAGATGACTGGTTCCTCTGGGGCACTTCTCTGAAGGATGCCAAGATTTACCTGTCTCCACTAGGACATGGGAATAACTAGGGTGCGTAAGTTGACAAAGTCTCCCTAAATAATTGTCCACAGGAATACTCAAGGTCGCTACTAAAGATGCCACTAGATGGTGACAGGTTCAAATTATGACCTTAAAAGAATGTAAAGTTCATATTTTTACTTTTAAATTTTGCTGAGGTATTTAAATATCTCAAGTAATGCCGCTCTCACAAAATGTCAGCTTCAGACAAGAAGCTCAACCAAAAGCGGAAAAATACCTGAACTGGTCCAAATGGTTTGTTTTATTTTCCACCGTCTAATAGAAAATTGAGGCATTTAGACAAAAATTAACAATGCCTAAGGGAAACGTTGTTTTTGTGGGAAATTCATTGTAGGAATTGAAAAAGCTTTTGAAACAGAAAATTCTCTACTAACTCTCTGGGGTAGATCATTAAACCTTTCTTGTTGTTGCTATTGTATTAGTTCAATAAAATACAGTAATATCGACACATCTACCACATTTTTCTGTGTGACATAAAGTGCTCCCTTAACACTTGACTCAAGTAGCATCACTACCTGCCGGTAGTAGCCAGGGCTTAGCTGGTGTTGCCAGCCAGCACATGGTTTTGTATTTAGTTTGCTAGGCATATTTGCTTTCCCTTCAGCATTTCTCCTCTGTATGGCATGCCAGCGTTTCTTAGTTCCATCACATCCTTATGCTTGCTTTCAGTTTTCATTTTTTCTCATGCCAAATTTTTTGCCAAATGCTCTGTTTCTTCTATGGATGTGTTTGCAGCAGGCTCCCTCCAAGTGTCTGTGTTTCGTATTTGAACAGCTCATCAGCGGGCATATCAACTTCTCTTGCTGGGAATTTGTTTTCTTCCTCAAAGAGATCTTTGCGGCTTGATGTTGACAGCTTTTGTCTTCCCCTGAGGCAATTTTCTTTAGGGTCTCTGGGTAGTCTGTCAGCTGCTTTTGTAGAAATAAAAAGGCAAACAACTATGCTAATTACTTGAAATATGGCTTGCATGTAAAAATTGCTACAAGTGGTGAGGACATTGTTTTGACCCTTTTTTCTGGACATAATCATTCAGACTGTGTATGCATCTTTATGCCCTGCAACTATCTAGATTTCTTTCCAAAAAAATGTTTAAAATTGTAATATTTTACTGGGCTTTTGATTTCTTTATAAAGCTCGCAGCATCTGTTGATTTGAAATACTCCTTTAACTAGGCTGAAAATGAAAATGTTTCCACGCATCTTCCTTTCTCTTCTTCTGCACCTCCTATCAAATAAGTGACAAACACAGTCATAGGAGGGAGGAAGGATCCTTAGCACGCTGACAGCCCTGGATCACTTTCGGTTCACAGATTGACAGAAAAAGCTCCGTGACACAACAGGGGTGGGACCGGGGGAAGCGTGAACAGAGTTTGACTTCTTGGCGACATTGGAGGAGGTGTTATGTGGCAGGTGGCAATGTAGCAGTCTTGTGGAGACCAGTCAGGAGTAATGGGCTGGAAAATCCAAGGTCATCAGTCCAGTATCTGCCTGGTCCTTAGTACTGGTGTTGCGAAAAGCAGTGGCTCAGATTATTT
>VYXH01012645.1:69201-96583 GCA_013397275.1 Burhinus bistriatus | reverse complement strand
CACAATCGGAGTGGGGGGAAATAAAAGGGGGAGGGGGGGGAGTGGAGAGGGCATGATGCAGCATGATGTTCCTTTCTGCAGAGACTCTGGTTTTTTTAGGGAAGACTTATTTTATTTCTCTTTTTAGAGGCAGATGCTCTTTTGGTCTCTCCTTTCACAGCTGGACACTGTTATACATGGCAACTGTCAACCTTTCCTGAAGTTATGCAGGCTTTGGTGCCAGGTAATGGGGAATCTAGCCCACAGTCTGTTAGACTGTTTGGAGCACTATTGATTTACACACACACACACTCCCTTAATTTCAGAAGTGTTTGCTTTTTCTGAACCAAGATTGAAAAGGAAAACCAAGTTGCAAGGGCACCTAGTGAAAGGTCATGGGCAACCAGCTCTAAGTGGCCCTGCTTGAGCAGGCAATTTGAACTAGATGACCTTCAGAGATCCCATCCAACCTCAACCATCCTGTGAAGTTCAAAATCCCAGAGGATCTTTTTCTGACCAAACCTTTTTCTTCCATTTGAGCACAGTGAGCTTCTTGCTCTTAGCTTGCTCCCACATGCTTGTGTAGGCTGGATGTCACTCTGTAGTCTGATGTGTTGCGATGTTTCTGGAGACTGATGAAGGATGTCAGACTAAAAAGAGGGGAGAGTGATCTCTGTTACAGAACAGCATTTTTGCTTTTTCTATTTGAAGAGCTAATTATAAAACGTTTTCCAAATTTTGCCTAACTGTAATGGCAGATATTTGCAAATTCTAGCAGTAGATTATATAAACCATCATCCTATCCATCCAAGTAGTTCAGAATATGTTTTTGTTTGGTTGGGTGTTGTTTTACAGCTTTATCAGTTTTATATTCTTATAGGAAGATTTAAATTGATCCTAGTTTTTCTATCTTGCAGTAGAGCTGTCAAAAAGGCAGTTTTTAGTTTGCACATGTGTGAATTTGAGGGGCAAGGAGAACTGGTTTCAGACTAAATCTGAGAAACCACACATCTGAATTCTCTGACAAATAAGAACTCTCTGTCCCTTTAGATTTTTAGTTGAAACTGATGTCCTTGTCAGCATCCCGAATGATACCAGTAATGAAACTGCCAACATTGTCAACTCCATTGGGCTAGCTGCCTGTTTCCCTCAAGGTCTTAAGATCCACGACAGCCCGGCCAGCAGACTCCCTGGGGCTATAGCCCTGCAACCTTAAGAGGCCCTGGCTCTGGGGCAGACTAATAAATTATGTCTGACTTCAGCCAAAAGGTGCAGTTGTATCTGCCTAGGGGCCAGAGATATCAGGAATCCAGGTAAAAGATTAAGCAAAACCGATGATGCCCAGTGTACTTAAAATATAATGTTTATGGATCAGCTCTTCTTTGAAGACACCTGGTTTCATACTAATATCCCTAACTAGTTCTGCCTTTTAAACCAGATCAGACAGATCTGGTATGGTTGCAAGGGCTGGACTCTGCAGCAGATGTGGGGTAGCTTTGTGTAGCTAAAGAGGAGGCAAGATGCTCAAGCCTATCAAACAGGTATTTTTTTACCTTTCGAATCAGATCAATTCAGCTCGGTAGATATTTGAAGCAGAGAGACTCTGCCTACATTTTGAAGCTTATGTAATTGAAACATATTTTTGCTATATTCCATATATCTCTTTGACTTGGCTTTTGATCATCTTCTGCTGTGACTCAGGGAGAGTAACATGAGCTCACTATATCACTCTGTCTTTTACATGTGCCTCTGTGGCTTTCCTTGTTCTCACCTCAATCTATATACTCAGAAGATGAGACAAAGTTGTCCCACAAACCGTCTCTCTGAATCAAAAGACTCAATTCTTTTTTTAAGCTTCATGTCCCCCCTTTATTATACAGCCTACCAGCCTCTCCACTTCCTCTTTGTCACTGTAGTCCATTCATGTCTTTTACCCCTACATTCGTACTGTAGCCTTCATCATCCCTGTCATCCCCCCTTTTCAGAATTCACTTGCTTATAACCTGTAAGTTTCCAGAAACAAACTCTTACCAGCTACATTTTCCTGTTCTCCCCTCTCCAATACCTGCAAACACATGCTCTTAAAAGGCATTCTTTAAAGAAACTGAGAATAACTTCTCCTCTGGAAGGTAGCACAACTTTCTTGAGGGGGTTCAGAGGACTTCTGCTATTGAATTCTGAGGCTCTGCATGCAGTTCATCTGTGTTATGCCTGTGTTGTCTTGGCTGAATATGCCATTCAGCATAAGCATGTAAATTTGAAATTAAAAAGTAAGAGGTTTTTTTCTTTAGCAGAAAATTAGAGGAGCTGAGACAGCTCATTTGGTATGGCAGCATTCCATTGAGCTGAAAGGTAATTTTCAGGGACTGCATCTTTGGTAAGTATTCCTGCAGCAGTGGGGTAGCGATTTTAATGTGCAGTGCTGCATTTTAATAGCCAATTGAGATGGCTATTAAGATATAGCATTGTACATTAACATCACTGCTGCACAGAGAGCGGCTGGTGACTTCTCCTCAGATGACGGCTCTCTCTGCATTCTGCTTCATAGCAATGGTTTTCCTAGTAGCTTCTCTGATCTCCTGCAAGGGAAATAAAAATCATTATCTAGTTAATATTTCACACTGTGTTGAGCATCCAGATCCCAGGGAGAGAGAGCAGGAGAGCAGGGATGTGATGCTGGGGGGGAGGAGGGGGGAGGCAGAGGAGGAAAGAGCGTGAGAGAGAGAATCCCCTTGTGAGTGGATAATTTCTTGGTTTTCATCTAGTAGGCTCACTTTGTCTCAGTGAAAACGTGGTTCACTAACCCTGAAACTTGGGATACAGTGCTTAGGGGAGGACTGTGCAGCAGAAGTAGCTGTGTGTAGCTAAAGAGGCAGTAAGATACTGAAAATTCATAAGACCCTGGGAAGTGTGAGAAACTGCAAGGAAAAAGGTACGGCCAAAAAACCATATATACTTGAAAACTTATCAGAAGTGTTTAAGAAAATGGTTCAACTTCTACCCTTTGCACTTAGAAGAAGCTAATAGACAGTAAGGGGCTAATCAGTTACTTACCGTACGATTAGGCGTTTCCTTGCCTATAGTTTTCCGCTCTGTTCTGATGTGAAAACGTTTTGCTTACTGTCAGCCTATACAGTTCACAGGCATCTTGCAACATTTGCATTGCTGAGATTTTGAAACTGTTTTCCATTGAAAAGAACCTGAGTGCACCTGAACAACCTTCCTCGCAAAAATGCAGAAATTACAGGAAAAGGGTCTGTGACATTAGAGTCTTCTATCTCTCTTACAATATTTGTGAAATGACTCAGAAGAAGGGACAAAAAAATTAGTCCTTGTAACTGCAGATAGACTAGGATAGGGAAGGATGCTGTTGCAAAAGTTTGGCATAACACAGGAAAAAATATGTTCAGAAACTCCCTTGAATGGCTTTACTGTATCCTTTTACCTCTGTGTTTTCCTTGGGAACGAGCTACGGCAATTATCTATCACATGACTTAGTTTCTGAAAGCTCATTTGAATCAGAGGTACGGAGGACACTGACTGAGATCAGTAGCTCTGCCTTTCAAATTCTTGTAAATTCACATTCTGATGAATAGAAATGCTTATGAGTTTATTTGTTAGTTAACAGATTTTTTTTTTTTAAAAAAAAAACATGATAGAGAGACTTGCCAGGAAATTGTGAATTGCTTTGGTTGGAAAAAAAAAATACATATTTTTGCTTAAAAACAAATTAGTATCTGAATTCTCATAAATTCCAAGAATACATGAAACTCTTCAGGCTGAAATTACTGCCTAAAACTTCAACCTATAAGTGTTGATGTTTTTGCTAAGCATTTTGAAAGACAAAATCAAGTTTTTGGCCATATAGAAATAACGATATCAAAACAAATAGTTTTAAGAGGACATGCACAGTGAGACAGCTGTTTAATATTTAACCTGCTAAAGAATCTATTAGTGTTTAATTGCCTACCTGTCTGTACTTTCTAGTATGATAGTAAATCCTATCAGCTGTGTGAGCCTTCTTACAGTTCTCTGGGTTATGAGATGCCGTATTTGTAAGAATAAGGTAAAATTAGTATGGTAAAACTTTATTTTGATGTTTTCATTGTTAGGAATTAATTTACCAAGGACTGTCTTTATTTAAAATATTTCACAAATACAGTGATGAAAGTCTCTTTAACATGAAGGACTAATTCAGGTTAAAGAATATCTGCTCTGTAAGTACCTTCTCTATGGAAAATCATAGATATATTTTATCTTATTCAGTACCCGCAGCATCCCAAATGAATTAGTGACTGACAGTACCAGCAGGCTAAAGTTTAACTGTGTAGAGTGATCAAAAGCCTGGGAGAGAGCAAACAATGTGAAATGGTAAAGATTTGGAGTATTTTTGAAATTATTTTAATTTAATCATGTTGGCTCAAGGAATTTTGTGTTTGTTACCAAGCAAAAAGCAATGAAACATTCACATTCTTTGCTGTGTGCCATATTCTGCTGTTCTTCTAATTCAGAAGAGCCAATTCAAATGTATATTTGTTTTTCTTACATGCTATCGTTAAAACTATGAGGAAATAGAGCAGCAGTTCAGCATTTTTATGCTGATATGCACCACTAGAGGCCATCATATACCTCCTTAAATATTAGATAGATATGCAAATTATTCTGGAGATTATGTGAATACTCAATGGGTGTAAAAGTCTATATGAAAGGGCATGGGAAAACTTCTTATTTGAGAGAAGACTATCACAACTGATTAGTGTGAAAACCACGTCTTCTCAGGCCTATTCTAATTGATTCAGAGCACCTATATTCTCTCGTACATTCCTGCACAACCTTTTAGTAGATCATTTGGTATATGTAACAAGTGAATTCTGGAGATGGTAACTGTTCTGCGCAGTCTGCAGATCTTCTAAATCAGTAGATACAATAAAGCTTGGAAAATAAAATGTGGATCTTTTAGATGGCTTTCAGTATGCTTGGATTAGAAATTAAATATTTTTTCCCTTAGTCTTCTTTCCATCTGGAAAATGGGATGTCATTCTTGATCCCCCACAGGCTAATCAGGATTCATTAATGAGCTAACAAGTAGCTGCTGCTTTAGGTAACTGACTGATAAATAAATTAGTCTTTATGTTACACAGTGATACTCTTTTGAATCGTGGAAACAAATGATTGACTTTACTGATGCAGAATGACAGGTAGCATGATTTTAATTGGAAAAAATTCAAGTTAGCATTCATTTTATACGATCAAGAGGCGTTACCAAAAGTAGTAATACAAAAGGGTGGAAAGTAAAAGAATTAGTTTTATAATGGGTTTGGATGACTTTATGAAAGGGCTATGGTATGGCATGGACCTTATCCAGATCTCCTCTAGTCCTTTCATTTTTTTTGGTTCACTTCTTCAGGCAAACTAACCATTCAAAGAAATGTTAGCCTATTCTACTTTCTTTTTGAAGACTTGCTGTATGGTACTTTTCTTATGATATAACAGATTGTTAATATGTGAAAGCTTTGCATGTGTGTGTGAGAAATAAGTAATTAGAGTAGAAGTATTGCATTATCTTAACCAGCTTGGTACGTAATATATTTTCATCAAAATGTTGAACGGAGAGAGAAGATCAAGATAAATAACAAACCTCAAGTACTATTGTAGTACCTCCAAACTACTTGTCTGATAATACAAGCAGCAGTAATCTACGTGCTCCACAGTGTATTCAAGTATTTTTAAAATAAGTAACCAAAACTGAAAAACGTCAAGTACAACAGAAGTGATACAGTAAGTGCTTTTGTCACAACAGTCCATGCCAGTTTCTGTTGTTTGGGGGGGAATCTATTTCATAACTCTTAGTGGTTTTATGAAAATGAATTTGTGCTTCAAAATTATAATGGAAGACTACTCAAAATGATTACAAAAGATCATGAGGTATCCTGAGGTTATCAGGAAAAAGAAGTCATGCACAAGAAGGCACTATGGCAAATTATTTATTTTTTCACTGGATTTGGAAAAAAAAATAAAAATTCCAAAGCTCAGGATTAATGATAAAAGAAATAAAATTTAGTATGCTCTTAATCAGATGAAAGCAAAAAGCAATAGAGAAAAGAGACTAATATGACAGCATAACTCAGTTTCAAGTGGCCTCTGAACTGATGAATAATACTGAACGTTATTCATTCAATATACCCACCATGTGTAACTTCACTTCAAAAAGACATGTGAAATCTCTCATTTCTGGTATAATACTTTTGAAATAAGTTCATTTCAGAAACATATTTTTCCTCGGAGGAATTAAAACTATATGCAATTGTCTTGCTCTTTATGTACAATATTTTTCATTTTAAACAGGTTTCCTAAACTGATATATAGCAAACTGATGCACAATGTGCCATTTGCCTTCACTTGTAGATCTTTACTGCTATGAAAAACATGGGCATTTTCTGCCCGTGCTTTGGAGTCCAGTTCAACAGGATTGCTGAGAAGACAAATCTGTAAACAATTCTCATCTTGGGAACAGACAACTCCGGAAAAGAACAGAAGGTGGATTTTAAAGAAATCTATTTGATCAAATCTTGAAAAATTTCCATTTTTGCGCTACATACTTTTCATGGGTACCTGTGCAGTGCATCCTGAGTTGCCTAGAGCGAATGCAAGTGAAAGCGTAGTGTAGACATCTGACTGGGTTGTACTGTAAGCGTGCTTCATACAACGCTTCCTCTCAGGGCTTGTTCTCTTGGCCAAAACGGTGCATTTCCAAACTGTAGGGCTTCTGGACCCAAACTAGCACATCAGCATTTCTTTCCACCATGTCAATTTATCAGCTTAAATGTTTGTTAACTCCGAGAGGACTGAACCATGCTTCACTGTATGGTGTAGACATGTGATTTAGGGCATGTTGCTTTTCATCTTTGTGACTCAATTTCCCACCTGGGAGATGGTGATAACAATGCTAATGTGTCTCATTATTGTCTTGCCTATTTAAACTGTAAGCTCTTCAGGGCAAGGACTGTCTCATACCATATGTCTTCACAGAGACTGGCAGAATGAGTCACTGATTGCATTTGGGGTCTCTTGGTGCCACTATAATTAAAAGAGAGACAATAATATTAAAAAGGAAGAAAAGGGGGAAGGTAGGTCTGGTGTCAAGAGGCTTGCGGATTTCCTGGTAACAACTCAAAAGCAAGAGAAAAGTTTATCTCCAAGGAGAATCCTTGCTTTTTCAACTTTCTCAACTCCAAATGTCATATTGCTTTTCAAAGCGTAGCAGGGAAGCTGTGCAAGCAGGGTCATCCAAAAGCTAAGAGGTGGTATTAGGTACAGAACCTAACTGTAAGAGAAGGATTAGTAGTTTGAGCAAGAGTGTGCGTTGGAGAACAGATCAATTTTTTAATAGAATTGCACCTATAAAATTAGACCGTTGCCTCCTTCCTCATTGGAGGATGAACAGATGTTTCTGAGAGTGGACGAGGTGTTTGCACTCGTGAGTGGAGAAAGGCAGGCTAATGTGAGAGAGGTGGAGGCTGGTCACATTCTGCTGGAGCACATCAGTTGCTGACAGAGCTGTATTCTGTCCCAGTTGATGGTAAGAAGTCTTTCACCAGGTTTTTAATGCAATAGGATAAAACGGCTAATGAAAGGTGTTCCAGTGGCTGCTGAAACAGTCCTATATGCTAATAGCTCCCGCTTTGGCTTTTCTAAATCCATATCTTATTTGAAAATGTTCCTAAGATTTGGGTCCAGTACTCATTTTGTATGTCAGCTGGGGACTGCTCTGCAGAACTAGTATTTTCCCTTTGTTCGGGGCTTGATCAAATACACCACGTACAGTAAATCCCCATTTACACTTTGTCTTACTTGCTGAAGTCCTCAGATTGCTTCAGCACAGCCTATTTTGTCTCTGGCTGATGTTAAAACCAAGAAGCACCTTCTGTGTCAGAAGACCAGCTTTTTCTCAGTTTTTTGCCTGGCAACTATTTGGCTAGATTTGTTTTTATAGCCTATAAGAATGCTTCCCGTGGATTATGTAAAGTGGGCAGCAAATTGGGATTTGGTCTGAAGGCTTTTATACATTCCTGTCTACACCCAAGGTTTGTGCCATGGCACAGAAAGAGAGCAAAAATACACCATTATTACTTAACTAATCCATGCAGTTCACACTTTGGACTCCTGTGTAATACTCAGGTGCCCCAACAATGTCCCACTGTATTTGTCGAACATATTATGACCACGGTGGTAAGGAAATTCTGTGCTGAAATGACATAGATTACAAGAGCTAAAGCTTCATGTCACTATGTCCCTTTTATTACTCATAAAAAGCCACAAGCTTATGTTAGAGTTTTGACAAGCTTCCAGTTTGAAATATAAAACCAACTATTGGCTGTGCATTTAGATTTTTCCAAAATGGGGTTACTGGGTGAGTAATGAAGAACTTCTCATTCGTTGCACTGCGTTAGTTCAAACCTGATTTGTACAGAACTGAAAAACTCTAACATTTGTTTTCTGCCCTAATGCAGTCCTCAAGACCTGGGCAAGAGGAGCTCTTGGCAAAGTAAGATACCTAATGCATGTGAGATGCAAACTGAAACATGGCGGGGCGGGGGGGAAGCAAGCTTGCCTGAAAGAAAACTTACTTAAATATCAAGAGCTTAAACAACCCTTGATGGTCATGCACTCGTGCACTTTGGTTTTATTCCCCCTTCCTTTTCTTAGTGTATTGAGCCTTATAAATCGAAAGCGATGCTTGTTCTCTATCAGCAACTGTTTAAATTATATTGGTATTCTTCAATTTGTTTTTTAACATCTTGATCTGAGTTTGTGTCCTTATCTCACTGAAGTGAAAATTTTCATTACAGGCTATTAGAAGTATTTAGAGCAAAGTGAAATTACTGAATGTAACTTTTCTTCCTGACTTGGATGGAAAATTATTCTTTATAGAGAAACAAATAGCGAAGAAGTTATGTTTAACACAGAGCACTCTAGAACTGGCTCGGTTCCCTACTGGAGGTGTGCTAGCTTAAAAAAGGAAGGCTTGGTAATGGCTCTAGTCCTTCCTTCCCACTCTCAGCAGTGCTTGGGCAGGCAGCACATACTTCTACATCCTGCAGCCCTTTGCAGCATAGCTTTCAGGCTGAGGGAGCTGCTGCGTAGCTGGTTTCACACCCCTCTCTGCTCAGGAGAATTTGTCTGCTTTCTGGAATCTCTACTTGTAGCTGGCTGTAGCCGTGTCCCCATGACTTATTGTAACTTAGCTAACAAATAGCTCCTTGCCTTTGGGAATTTATAACATTTTGTAATTGTCTCTACCACGTACTTTTTTTTTTTCAGTAGGATAACTTAAACCAAAAGCCCAGTCTTGCACTGGTGAGACTCAAAGTGATAGAGCTGCAAATTATAAGCAAGTCTGGCTTCTCCGTAAAACACTATATTATAGTTCAGTTTGATACTTACTCGAGAAACAAAATATTCCTTTCCCCTATTATTTCTAAATGAAATAGTTTTCTATTTGTTAACTATCCTGTGCCAACCAAAACCTTTTATGATTAGCAATAGAAGCTTTCCTCAAATCTTCCTTTATCCATCATTTCCTCCTTAATCTAGAGAAAAAAACTTCTTCTTAGGGAACACACCCGCTTCAGTGGAAAGATATAACTGAAAAATAAAAGTAAAGCATATGTTGAGTGGGAAGGAGATAGATACAGTGTATATGAGAGTTTTGTCTTTTTTTGTGCCCACAATTTACAAAAAAGAATGACAAGTCTTTGTAAGTGGAGTTGGATGTAGGCTGGGGAAAAAAACTTTAGTCATATATGTGTTCTGTTTGTTTATCTATAGGTGTTGCTTTGGGTATCTTATCACTATTCTTTGGGAAACTTATTGTTACTTCTATAATCAATAATAATATATAAATTTGTATTCGTGACTGTAAAAGGAGAATTCTTTATGCCAAGTTATGTGTGACTATAAATGAAGGCTACAGAGATTTAGCAAAGCCCAATAATAGTACCCCTGGCTCCACTAGTCATGACTAAGATCTTACTCTGAATTTCCCTATTGTCTACAGGCAATAACTGGTTTAGATTTGATTTGTTAATCTGCAGCTGCAGCAAGTAATATCAGTTATTTGCTGACCGCTTTTTTTGTAATTTATCTCTTCTCTAGATCATTATGGCTTGTTATTTTCAAGATAAGTTTCAAATAAAAAGTAAGGTCCAAATTATTCACAGGATCTAAACACATGCTTAAGTTAATATTTTACTTTTATGGGAATTTCTATTGATTTCAATGGAACTGCTTATTATGCTCAAAGGTGATTATTTTCTGGGTCAGGGGCTAGTATTGCATAATTCTTAAGAAAAGGACCAGATTTATTAGGTTTTTTCTAGTTAATAAGGCTTAGTTAAAATTTATCTGTGAAGTTTAGATTAGGAGGCAGATTGAAATTTCCCCAGCATTTGGAATTCAGTAGTTTTCTTGGAGATCACCTGGCATAAATTTCAATTTTTAAAAAGCATCTATTATCATGCACGTTTATTTATCTGAAAAGATCCTCTTTTAAGCTCATAAGAGCTTAATGCCATAATTGCTTTTAATGTCTTGGCCAAATGTGAATTGACAAAACCCATTGGAAAATGTGGTTATCTGCATCCTTAATTGTAGGGTCATCCCGCTCTTTGTGAATTCCAAATCACCTTGTTATATTCAAGTCCTACATAGGTACAACCACTGGGAAAGGTATTATGAATCTCCTATAATAACAAGAATAATTAATAATAATTAATAAAGAAGATGAACTGGTTAGCTTGGTATGTAGCCAAAGCACTTCTGTTGAATTAACAGGGTTTTTTTCCTTTTTTGTCATACTACATCTACTGTGTTTAATCACTATATTATATTTTACCATGTGGTAACAGGTAGATAAACTCTGAAAGCACACGCATCTTGCATGAAAAAAGTTCCAGCTAAATCCGCACAATGAAAAAGTAGGGTGCGAAGGTCATAGGAAAGCTCCACCTTCTGACTTTCTTTATCCCGTTTGATCAAATTTCTTTCTTTAATGAATCCCTGATTGTCCTAATAAGCTTCCACTGATTGACTGGGAAGCCAGGATATGAGCCTGCATGGGTCAAGAAGATCAAGAATTTATAAAGCTCAGTTTTTGGAAACACAGTCTCAGGTTTTGTTCTGCTCCTATGCAAATACCTAATCCAAAACAGTATCAGTAGATTTATTTTTTTTTTTTTTTTTTTAAATCGCTATTGGGAATAGATCTTCTAATAGTGTTATTAAATGCTTGGCATCCCGTTACCCTGTTCAGACTGGACCTGGAACCACATTACAGTTGTCCTTCATCCTCCTAGCCTGTATTAGCTTTTTTCTCTTGAAACCTCAGGTTTAGTAGACAGCCAGAGGGAGATCTGGGAACTCTTCTTGCTCTAAACCTGAAATTCATTCATGATGCAGGCAGAATAAACGCCCACAACTGGATGTTCATGTTCTTTCAGTTGTATACAGCCACTAATGACCTTCAGGGAAAACTACTGTTTTTTCAGTGTTATATTAAGCAACCAAATGCCACGCTAATTAATTTTAAAAAGAATCATAGGGAAGAGCAGTGACTGTTAGGGTAGAGAACTGCAATAAGCAAGGGTAACATTAGCGTGTTTTACTATGAAAATTACTGAAGCAATTTACCCAGAAACTGTAGCCATTATAAGAATTCGTAACATCCAGATTTCTCATTCTCTTTTGTAAGCATTAATCATATTTTATTTTTAACCAAGAACCTCAAAGCAGAATTAAATTAAGTGAAAATTTAATAATGAAATTGCATACAGTATTATTCAGAAGTTATGCAGAGAAGCTTTAATATACTCCATTAGGCAGAGAAAAATGTTGAAAGGATATGGTTAATGTTCATCTGCAGTCAGTTTCTCTTTCTATTACAAGAATTTTGATATTGACTTCAATGGGAGGAAAACCAGGCTCTGCTGAGGTGGTGTAATAGTGTGGGTTAGTCTCCCGAATCGCTAGAAAAGCATTATGGAACAAAGTCAAACTGAATGATGATGGCTGTTATCACACAGGAGAGAAGGTATTTAACAAAAAGGGCAGAAGCACGGTCGTAGGGCTGAACTGGGGCTGGCATTTGGGGGTGATCAGCCTCAGCAGGGGTGTCAGGATGGCACCAGCGAAGCAGAATGGCAATGCGCCTGTGGGACCAGGTACTCAAAACCTTGTGTTCGCCCTGCCAGCCCCAACCAGGGCAAAGTGGGGGCACTGCTCCCCCCGACAATCAGGTGAAAACAAAGGTAGTGGGGAGGCTGGGTTTAGCCCCTCTTCTCAAGCGTTCTGCACAGAGTTTTATGGAAAGGGAAAGAGGAGGAAAGGGTAAAATTTAAAGAAATGGATGAGTTCTCATCATTTTGGGGGGGATTAATGAAAGCTATGGGCTTGGTAAAGCCTTGAAATTACTGGAAGGACTAAGATCAGCAGGGAAAGCTAGCAGCTCCAGGAAACACTATGTCTGAAAAAAGGTACACTCTGCTGAAATGTGTTACTACATGGCTACCACGCACTTCAGCAGTGTGTAAAGCACGTGCTCTTTTTTAGCAATCAGCTTTGTGGCCTTAGCCAGACCCTCCGTCTGCTGCCTTATAAGATTTCTGGCAATGATGTCATTGTTAGACTTTAAAGACATTTCTCCTTAAATGAGGGGGGGAAAGAATATTTTTCATTAATTTCCATTTTTCCCCAGAACTGAAGTTAGCTAGTGTTCTCAACATTCAAATTAAGTATACAGTTATCTCTAACCTGAAGAGAAGAACATCTGTAGGGCTTGTTGTTATTGCTGAATCTTTTACAGAGAAACAGAAAGGGTGCAGACAGAAACTGGAAGGAAACGCAGCGGGCAGGCAAAGCCCCTCCATCCAGTAGGGTGGCCCTGGAAGTGCACCTCTGGGCCTGAGACCTTGCTAGAGCTGCTCTTCAAGCTTGAATAAAGATGCTCTCTCCTGTCCTCTGACTTCTGGTTGCTAAGCAGAGATAAGACAGAACAAAGACTGTTTTTTAAGAGGATGAAAAGAAAGAAATGAACAACTTAAAGTTTTAAAAGAGAAAGAAGGTACTCAACTGCTACTACGCGCACGTCTAGGGAAGAAGGTAGTAGTGTTCACAGCCACAGAAGAAGACTGGAAGACCCAGGAGAGCATGCTTACCAGCATTACTGTTGCACGGCAGGAGGTGAGTGTCTTAATGGGAGATAGAAGATGAGACTTTCTCCCTAAGTTTTTAATGTCAGAATTCCGTGCTCTCCATCTCCTTTCTAATAGCAGTAGAGTTCGGCTGATACCAATAAAGCTGTAGAAATCAATGGGGAAAAACGTAATCTAAGCAAGTAATGTGGACAAGGGAAAACCTGTGGTTGCCCTGGCAAGACAGTATACCTTTGGGAAAATTGAGTGTATTGCAAGGCATTCTACAAATTTCAAACATTTGATACATTAAAAAGTATGGGGTTTTTTCACTCCTCTTTCCCTGCCCCAGTAAAATTTCTTAAAAATAGTAAAGATTTTACAGTATAATTCTCTTCCCATCACATATATCAATCAAATGGGTTCTTGGTGTCCAGAACGGCACAATCTAACCCCTTTCTTTTCCTGTTAGATTTCAGTTGCTGTTTTTCCCTCCTTTCATTCTGTGCATACTGCTAAGGAAAAAAAAAAAAATAAAATTAGCTGTTCAGTGAGGACTAAAGAATAAACAAAAACAAAACTCCTAAGAGGCAGAATTCACAAGTCAGCTTGAAATGAACAGGAAAATCTGAGGTTCCTGATAACAAATGAGCAGGGTTTTTTTTTCTTCCCAGTTAATTGAAATCGGTGTGAAGGAAAAGTAACTGACTTGGAACAAGTAGTTGACAGAGCCTCATTTTTGTATGAAATATTGCTACTGTCAATGGCTCAAGCAGTGATCAAGACAGGATGTTGAAACTGGGAAGAGGACCAAGAAGAACTAGTAACACTTTTTATGTGGGAACCAAGATAAATAAATAATAGGAAGTAGGCTATAACACAACGATAGAAGGGCAAAAAACCCGCTGATGCTTCTGCTAAATAAATCGGTAATGTCACTATGGTAGTTACAGTACTATTCTTTATACTGATATTAGACCTGCTAATAACTCCCTGCAACATATTGCCCTAAGTTCTGTCTTTAAATGGTACCTTAGGTAGCATGTGTATAAATTCTGTACCCCATGAGAACCATTTCTTTTATTAAGTTAAAATGAAAATCATATTCTTGAAGCAAAACCAGGGATTGAGTTAGAGCACTTCTTTTTGTTCAAATGAGAGAAATTGCTTAAATAGCACCCTTGAACTATTAGACTGCAAAGGTTTACTTTGAAGCTATACAGGGGAAGAAAAAGCACCATCTCTCTTGCTCTCTCTAAAGTTTTAAATACTTATTTTCCCATATAAAGACTTTGAGATTCCTTGTTGGCATTAGGACACTAACCTTGTCATATTTCAAATACACAATCTATATAGAAGTTCTTTTTTCGAATGGTTTATAGCTGTGACTTTCCAGCTACAGCTGTGATTTAACAGATCAGCTGTTAGGTAGATGTCTCATGAAAGCTAAGTGGCATTGGTAGGGTTGAAGGTTAAATGTCTTTGAAGTCCCAAACAGCAGTAACAGTGGTCAAATAATACGTGCCTTGTGAGAACTGATTCTTCATTCTATATATCTTGATAAAAAGTTGGACGACTATACAAGCAGTGCTGCAATACAAAAGTATCAAGAAATCATATTGCAAAAAGTTCTACCCTTCCTACTCTGGAGTCCTTACATTTATGACAGGCTACATCTGGTATCCCTACATACGGCATTAACAGATAAGATTGTCGACTACTTCATCTGTTACCAGTGTTTAGAGATGTCTACTTCTTTGTTTTAAGTGTACAACTAAAATAAGCCTAGAAATGTAAATTAAGTCACTTAGCACATAATCCATGGAAGATGGGAGGAGCCTATTAAAGTAAATGAACCTTTTGAGTTGAATAAACCTGGACAGAAGTATTTGGCCTGAAATTTGAACTAAAAGTATTTTTAACGCTGGTAGAAGTTAAATTCCTAGGTCAAAATCGTTAATGCACTGATTTTGCTGAAATCGTTTTCTTAGTAGAAGGAACTTTTCACTGCAAATGAGATTGTTCCTATCCATTTGGAATTTTACTTTGGATTTTTTTTTGGTGTTTTTTTTTCTCCTGAAAATTGATGAGAAAAAGCAGTTTTTCTTTTGCCAAGTTGTAAAATATGAGGACAGATAGGCATTTGGTAAAGCTGTCATTGCTGCAGAGAATTCTTTGGAGCTGTAACACTGTCTGGGTTTGTCGCATTGCTTCTTTCCACCAGCAGTTAGGGGTTTTCTGTAACGATCAATTAGTGTGCATGCAATATGTGTGATTTGGCACATGCCCAATATGAAATTGTGCCTGAGTTTTTCTGTAGATGTTATTAGGTTGCCCTGGAGTTGGCTTCTGAACTCTCTGAAGCTTTTTTTTTTTGGCAGACGGATTTGTAGGTTTCTGATGTTACAAAGAAATGCAAAGTTATAAACACCACCACCACCGTTTTGGGGTTTTTTTTGAGGGAGAGGTAATAAACAATAAAAAGAAATATGGCACAACAGACTGTTTTTAAAACAGATAGAGTGAGTCCTTTCAATTGTCCATCTGGAAAACATCGATTTGCATCACTGAGAATATAGTTGTTCTACCAACAGGCTCAGTTTTCTACACGATCAAACAACAAAGGCAGCCATAATGCTTTTCAATAAGATGAAAGTCTTGAAAGACCTGATAAAATGAGAGGGGAAATTCCCCCAGCCGCATGTGTAAAATTCAGAAGCATGTTCACACAGGTACACACAGAGGTTGCAAATATAAGGCTATCTATATGGGTGACCTTTAGTATATTTTAATGACATCAGTTTCATTATAGATGTGGATTACTCTACTAGAATTTAAAGATAGGACTCTGTATTGCTGGAATAAATTTCTTACTGTTGATTTTTTTCATTCGTATTCTTCTTTGATTCTGTTTTTTTGTTTTCAACTTTACTTTTGATGTTTTTTAACATGAATAATGTGAAATACACAAAAATACCTTAAGGCTTTTAAAACTATACCTATATAAAGAAAGGCACAGTTGAATGCATGTGCATAAATACTTACTGTTTAAATACCACTGTCTTTGAGAACGATTGGGAATATGATGGAAGGTCTAGGTTTTAGGATCAAACTAAAGTTGCCCTTTAACTATAGTCCTGTTAAGGTCAATACATTGCTAATACTCAAAAGTATATGGAAAAAAAGTCGTAAAAACAACGGGCATGTGTGCAAGGAAGAGCAGGACTGACCCAAAATATGTGGGGTTTAGGAGTAAACTTGTAAAGAAGCACAAATTTTATAAGTTCAGACTGTCATGCTTTTGTTCTGAAGTCAGACTTCCTGAGTTCAGAATAAATCAAGTTCACGCTGTGCTTTCTGGGCAATACAGGAAAGAATTAGTGTCTTTCCCTGAATGACTTGTTTCCTTCTACCTTGTTGAAATGGGCATCTCTTGCAAATTTTGCACTTATCTCTCATTAAAAATCTAAATATTAGTTCAGGTTATGTCCTTTGAACTACTGCACTCTCTCTTCCCTGCCCACAGGAAAGTTTCTATTGACAGTCCATTAAAAAAGCACCATTACTGTGCCTGGTTTACAGAGTAGGGACCACACTCCCAGCTGTTTGAAGAAGTTGCCATGCCCTGATCTTCATCATATTTCTGTCATGATACACCTGCTACTGCTTGCAACTAGGCTTTACCTTAAAAATACTTTCTGGCATATAATATGTCCCTGTCCATATATTTATATGGATAGAAGATTAAGAGATTCTAATAGCATTTTTCCACCATTCCACAGCAAGTTGGGCTAGAACTGTACTCTCAGTATGTGTGCTTTTGTTTTTTTTTAATTTTGGAGCACGTGATTTTTATTTGACTCTTTAAATTTTCAAATTTTTTTATCTATAATCTCCTAAATCTCGATATGAATGCATCTGTAGTCGGAACAGTCAACTACCATTTGCTGAACAGGGGGAAGTTTTACAGCTTCAGAACTCTGTAGCATTTTTTTGAGTATCATTCAGAGTCACAGCAGGATAAGTTTGTCCCCTCTATGGATTTTGCATCAGCAAACTCTCACCCGCAAACAGATGCCACTCTGGCATAGGAGGACTGTGAGTGCAGTTGCCATCTGCTCTCTCTCAGTCCAAGCGGCTCCAGCTCTGAAGCCTCTTTCATCAGAGGTCTGTGCAAGCTCAGATAGAAAATATTCAGAAACGATCTTCTTTATCCAGAAGGTCTCTCGCTATTGCTTATCCCTCTAGAGAAGATGAGCCACTCCTTTGTGTCAAAGGAGGCAAAAACCACTGTACAGAGCTTGTAACGCACTGTGGAATGGTGGGATATAACGTATGTTAGAAGGATGAAGAGGATTTGGGGGAAAATATTAAAAACTTGCTTTGAGGTTCCATAGGCCACTAAGTGTAATACTTGCTCCCCACACTGGTGGTAGAAATGCGTGGAAAAAACATTGGACTTGAAAGAGTTGATGAGAGCACTGAGGTTATCTTCAGTACCAGAGTCCTATGGTGAATTAACCAAGTACCTGTAGCACCTATTGGTGTAAGGTTGTGTTGACATGGCTCCTTATGGAGGCAACGAAATGACTTTTTGGAATATGTCAGTCCAGTTTGGAAGCATGATTCCTGTACTCATGCATTTACTCTCTATTTTAGAGCCCTACATAAGAACATCTTGTTTGATGCAGTGCATTTTGTAAGTTGGGAGGAATTTTTCCAAGTAATTTGAAGTGATCTGGTCACTGCAGCGGGAGGATAGGGATCACCATGGGGAGCAGTTCACAACCCAGCTGGAAGTCATTGCCTGCATCAAGGATAAACTGAGATTTTGCAAAGCAGAGCAAGCTGCTCAACAGGAGACTGTCTGACCTCATTCAGGGTTAAGAAGGAAGTTTGAGACTAAAAAGATAGGAGAAAGAGCACCTTCAGTTATTTGATGTGTTGTGCATATATGTTTGATGTGAAGCTTTAGCTTTTTGCTTCCTTTTTTATTTAAAAAAAAAAAATCACTGGAAACCAACTTGCACAGTCCTGCATAGCTATACCAAGATGCTATGCATTCTTTTTTTCATTTTTATTTTTAGCATGTTAAAAAAATCAGCCTTGCATCACCGTTGACTGTGCTATACATACAGGATGTAGTATACATATGAAAAATACCCCAAGGAAACAATCCTCAAAATAATGTATCATCAAACTAGTGCCTAGAAAACTATTAAATGAATCTTAAAATGCAGTTAGCTAAGAAAAGCCCTAAATGACTTCCATATTTAAAAATTGAACCGTACAATACTTAGCTGTTATATGTACTGCATTTGGTTTTAGGTACGCGGGAATTTTGACAGAACCTACTAAGGGCGTGAAACTATAAGTGGTTTTGTGAGTAAGTTTAGGAAAAAAGCAAATACTAAAAGTGGAAATATTCTATCAGAAAGAAAAAAGAGGGAAAAAACCCAAGATGGGGAAATACTTAATTCCTCTAACTTGTGAAAAGAAGCTAAATTGTAGTTAATCAGACCCTATTTGCCTCACAAACATGCATTAATATTTCTTGAGGAGATTTTAGTTTGCTTACAGTAATGAATAGTTCATGTCATTGACAGCTATCAGACACTAATTGTTTTTTTTATCCTTTTGTGATGTTGATCTAACATGCAGCCTAGCTGATTTTTGAGGTCCTTCCTACTCTACTTTGTTATAATTGATATGTATTGTAGAAACAGTTCAAGAGGTTACTCCCTATACAGATATAGTAACGCACGCTTTAATGGTAAATCAGTGATGAAGCGCTTGAAAAAAAGAGGAGAGGGATAAGGATAAAAAAAGAGAAAACACGTAGAAATAAATTGGAATGCAATGTAGGCCCAATTATGTGGGGAAAATCTGGGAAACATCTGCAAAAATGCAGCAGTTGTAGAGTCAGTTTCCTGGGAGGTGGAGATAAACAACTCTATAGTTTTGCTTAACTGTAGGGTCGATGTGGTGTAGACTGAAAAAATTCATTTTACTTATGCACAGTTTTCATGTCCCTGCTGGCTTTGTCAAGGAAATTAGAGTTTGAGAACTGACATTAAAGTAAGTTTCATCTTTAGGAAGTACTAGATCTAGACTGAAGACAACTAACTTTCATCTGGGTAACAACGGGTATTTTCCCATCTGATTAGCTCACAGCACTACCATTTCTTTTTAAATGATGACAGGCTTTGCCCAGCTATTGTGGCTATTCAAAACTTGCTTCCAGAGTAAGTCAGTGAAATCTCCTCTTCTGGTATCTGTACCATAAGAATGGTTCCTTTTTTCCAATAAGTATCTGGAGCTTTCTACGCTTATATTGATTTTTTTTTCGTTCATGAAGCCACATTTCTTATACCCGGTAATGACTGAAATAAGCATTCTGAAGGTGACTTGTGTGTCTACATGACAACTAGTCGTCAGATCCCTATATCTTTTAGGTCTAGAAATTTAGGTCGAGGTATATCCTTAAGAAACCACTTCTAAACAACAACAAGAGTAAAAAGGAAACAAAACCCCAAACCTTTCTTCAGTGATGTGTTCTGTGTGAACGTGTGTACGATAGTTCTTCAAGAAGAGCTAAGATAGTTCTGGGAGATCACACATTACTTTAATATTTTAATATTTACAGTTCCAGGCCAGAGGGGAAAACAAACAAACCAAAACCAGAAAGTACATCAGCTGTTCTATTAAAACTCATCAAACTAGCAGAGATCTTTCCAAGGTTACCATTTAGTCACAGATTTATGTGTTTTCAAGTGTACGTGTACTTGATTGAATAAAGGGTTTTTATCTGGACCTGTAAGTTTAAAATGGAAAAGCTTGATGACCTTGTACAGACCATGAAAGGTTTCAGTTGAAATTTGAGTAAAAATTTGTATTGATTTTTAATTTTTTTTTATCAGGTCCAATTACTGAAAAAACATTGAGCTATTTATAGATCCTGTTTTTCCATCATTCATAATGCAAGAATTGAAAATATCATGAGGATTACTGCGGCAGTGCCCAAATTATATTTTATTTTCTAAGTGAATAAAGTAGAGACCTTTGTCTCTTCATTTTCCTGTATGTCACGCAAAAATTAATCATATTTTTACAAGATTGTTTGTATTTTCTTTTGTTTGAATGTCCCAAACTCAAATGTGGAGTCAGATACAGAGCAGCAATATTCCAAAACTAGCATGAAAGGAAAGTGATAGTTAATTATCTGTTCCAAAAGCTTGCAAGAAGTAGAAGTTGTTTTTTTTAGGATAGCATAGTTTTAGAAAGCAGAAAGAAGCTGGAAAACAGCCATACACATGACATAATTCCCTCAAAGACTGGAGGGTGTCCAGATAGGAACATCAAGAGGCTTTTAGTGCTGTTAAATTAGAATCAATTTCCCTTGTGGGAGGGGGCTAATTTGCAGACAGAAAAGAAAAACAAGCTGCAGTAGAGATTATACCGACTAGGTATGTCATAGTTGATTACTGAATTTCTCCATTTCCAACCCTTCTCAAGATACCACTGCTATGAAATAAAAACAAACAAATCTTTAATTAAACAAATGCACTGCAATGCATATTTTTGTGTTTGATTTTTTTCCAATAGTTAACTGAGGCAATATAATAAAAATTGCAATAAATATCAGTTTCTTGTAAGTATATTTAGTTAATTATTTCATATGGATTCAGGAACACATCTTTTCAGGCTAGAGGAGAAGGATATTTCAAGAAAGACTTCAAGTGGAATGAGAATACAGTATGTCTTTTCATTGCAGCCTATGAAGGATAAAAGATTTCCAAGGTGCTGGCAAATTAGTCATGAGAATTTCAGTTATTGTACCTGCTAGCTAAAACCCGAGCAGAGCATCAAAGTTAAAATATACTGATGTGAACATTTAGATCTAGAGGTCCTCCGCATCTGAGCTTAGTAAACAGGTGCTTCTCTTCTTCCCAAACCTCTAACATCTTTCAAAAGTGCAAGCATGAAAAATAGGTCTCCCATTATAATGATTTCCCTTGCTTTTATTCCAGTAAATTACTTAATTGAGCATGAGGGCTTATATGTTGGTAAAGTTTTGTACAGATTTGCAAGGTTTCAGTTAACATTCTGTCACCTTTATTTCTTGACCTAATTTATTTAAGGTGCAAACCCAGCTGTTGCCCTCTCCTACATGTGACCATGTATTGCCCCAAAATGCAGTCTAACTATGGTGCCTCATGTCACTTTCTTCAGCTTTACTAATAAAGATTCTGGCTATTAAATGATATCCATATGTAGACTTCTTTAAAACTGTTGCCTTAAAATTACGCTTTTAACTATTTCTGCTAATCTGTCTGACTTCAGCATGTTTTTATGGGTAAAAATGAAGATTTAAATGGGAGAGGACAAGATTTTATTAGTGTATCTGTAGATGCATCCAGTATTTGGCAGATGTGAATGATTAATAGAATTGAGTAGCTTACTCCTAATAAGCAAAAGAAAGAATCAAATGTTTTAAAGCAAAAAAAAGAAATAGCGTAACTGTTTACCCCATGACCCATTGCACTGAGTTACAGGAAGGGCCAGTTTTATGCCGGGACTTGTCCTTACCCCGGAAATAACCTCTCGGCCCACTCGCCATTTGGTAGGCATCCTTATGTATTAGGGCATACAAATAGGTTATACAAATGTGTTTGGTTACGTGGTGAAACAACTCAAGAAATGTGTGTTAGCCACATTTCAGAGGCATCCAGCCAGGTGGATTTGGACGCATGTGTCATCTTGTATGGCAGACTACATGGCCTAGTCATGTGGTGAAGGACAAGCTCAGCCCAAGGAAGCCAGTGCACTCAGTTTTGACCTATTACAAGTTTGATCTAAATGCCACATGTAACGAGCATTCTCCACATCCCTGGAGAAGTTCTTCCACTATTTTTCTGCATTCGGTGGCTTTGGTGTTGTTTTCTTTATTAAGTTTCTCAGTGTTCACCTTCCAAGAGGTCTCGTGTAAACACTGGACTCTTACTCAGACCTGTAGGGTAGTTCTGTATTTTGATTGTGAAATATGACAGAAGTATGTTTTCAAGAGTTGCCTGAAGGAGGAGGCAAAAAAAGTGGGGGGGGTGGGGTGGTGGGGGTGCGGAAATAGAAAGCAATATGAAAAGCAAATTAATATCCTTGCTTAAATCAGCTGCTTATAAGGATTTAAATTTGACTTTCTCATTTTACAAACAGTCAGAATGTCATGCCTGTAAAAAGGAAGCCAATCACCCCAGACTCTAAATAAAATTATTATGCACTAAGATAAAAGAAGACTTTGGTTTTAAAATCTAAAAGCCATTGCACATTGTCCCTGATGTGTTACAAAACTAAGTTCCCTAATTTTAGAGCAGAAAGTTACATTTTCAAAGGTTCTTTTTTCAGTCAAAACTGGAGGGAGGAGATGATGACCCTGGCAGCCTTCAAACAGGGCTTTTAGATAGAACAAGACTTGAGTTTGTGTAGACAGGATCTGTCCTTCAAAATCCACTTCTCAAAAGCAGGTAGGTATTGAAATGAGCAGGTTGACAATACGCAGTCTATGGAGTAGGTTCTGGCATTTTTCTCTAGGGGTAATAGCTGGGAAATCTGTCTCTATTACAGAATCCATCCTTGGGAAAGCCAAAATTATCTGAGAGGATACATAATGTTTAATGCTAGAAATGAACTTCATTCAGTTGGAAAATGCCTATCAGCACTGTATTTTGTTGCATACTGTAATTACAAAGTTAATTTTGCAAATCTCATAAGCTGAGCACTTTGAAGATTCATTTGAATTCTTTAAATGCTGGGCCTAATAACATTGCAAGTATTTTGAACAACTTTATTAAACTCCCGAAAATTATTCTCAAGACTTTAAAAAAGAAAAAAAACATTAAAAACTATTTCTACTTTTCTGTCATTGAAAAGAATAGATCTAGGGATAAAAATACGAAAATTCTGAAGGGAAGCAATTCTATTTAAAATTGGTGTTACATTAATGGATCTTATAATTCCCTTTATCTGCCTCCTGTTTCGTGCAATACAAAATATTTTGGAAACGTATGGTTTTTGATTCTTAACCCTCAACAGAACAAAGAAATGTTGCTGAAAGGTCTTGGAAGGAAGAAAGATGGTTTATCTTCAGTCTTTGAAAAGGACAGGATGCAAAAAAGCAAGTAATGCAGCAAGAGAAGACTAGCGTGTCAGGTTTAGCATTGACCGTCTGGGTGCTGATACCAAAGCTACTGAGAAGGAAGCTGCAATAACTGAAAATGGGTGACAAGGCCTTGGGCAAAACCTGCATCTGTGCACAGAAAGATGAAAGGCTGTTTACTTTAGCTGTTCTTCAGAAAGAGTTTTCAAGATTTAGGTGACATATATGAGGACAGAGAGGTGCCCAGGTTAAGAAATAAATAAGTTTAGACCTAATCTTTAAGTCTATGCTAAAAATATCTCTTTTTTTGACAGAGATTGTCAAGTACTGATTGAAAAATCAGTATTTATGTTGGTATCACCCCTATTATAATCAGCAGAATTAAAAATGAACTTTTATAAACCATTATTCCAAGTGATATGAAATTATTAGTAAATTGAAATAACTACTTGAATATTGTAGGTCTGCATGCATTTTCACTGGGATTCCACTGCTAAGAGCTGTAACATCTTTTGATTGATTATGTCTTGCCTTGTAGTATATAAGACAGAATTTTGGATCTGTATATCTCAAGAGCATTAATATCAGAAACGGAATTTATGAGGATACTTGAAATGCCATATAAAGGATGCTACAGAGGAGCTTTGAAGGTTTTCTTCAGCCTTCCCGATGCAAGAGTGGCCCAAAAAGCTAGCTATTGAAGTGCTTCTAAGCTGTGTAGGAATCAAAGCTGCAGATTTCATCTTCAGATGGAGCTGTCTAGATCTGATCAGAGACACTCCAGGAAAATATATTTGGGAACGTGTTGATTTCTTTTATACTGGTTTTCACTAATCATGAGGAGACTTTACAAGAAGGGTATGGGTAAGAAGGGGGAGCTATTGAAATAGCCACTTGCAAAGAAATCACTTGCAAACCCAAGAGCAAGAACCTACTTTCAGACCAGGCAGAGCAGGTAACTGGGTTTTGCATAACTCGTATAGATACAGAAATCCCAAGACTATAGGTCCACCTTTTCTGTTTCAGTGACTGTTTCTTTATGCAGATCCCATTAAGGAGCACAAGAGTAGGACAGTGGCTGTGTAGCTGGCAGTATCTGTATAGGTTGGGCACATAATACCTGGATTAAGTACAAGAAACCTTTTCTTGGGCAAATGTTATGACATTCGGCCAACTAGGAATCTTTTCCAGAGAGAGTTTTAAGAAGATCTTTTAATTTTTTTCCCTCTAATGAACTGTGAACCAAATTTCAAAGTGTTTTCTGTTGCTTTTTTGAGAAACGTGATTTTTATTTTTATTTTTTTATATGTATTTAAAACAGATTTTAACCACTCGGCACATTGAACCATTATGGCAGTCCAGCCTATGCCATGGGGTACACTTTACATCTCAAAATTCCTCTGTTCCTCCCCTTCATGCCAGAGCATTCACAGCTTCTGGGATTTACATGCTATGCAGGATTAAGAACAAAAGGAGGACAAAGGCTTTGAGACTGTATGATGGTACTACTGTCTATGTGGTTATAAATCAAGGAGGTTTACCTATCCTTAATGGTTTCTGAGATAGTAATCTCTTCTGTAAAATTATACATATATAGTACATAAAACTTAATGTCTTTGATGAGGGACCTCGTGTTGTCCAGACCTCACTCAGAGCCAAGACAGCAGGCAGAGATTGTCTTATTCTGTCTGTGGTCACGCAGAGAAATATTGTGTGATACGGGCAAAACAGTGCAATCGCTTGCAACTAAGCTGAAGAGAGCCTCTAAACATACTGTTCTGCACAGTTAGAGTAGCAGAACTAAATAAAACACAGCCTTTTTGAGAAATTGTTTTCCTAAACTGAGAAGGTAGGGATTCTGTCATGATGTTAGGGAAAGGCCACTGCTAAATGTTTCCACCAACTGTGCTTGTGATACCCAGCTATATAACAACCGTATGTCAAAGACATGGGGTTTTACTGAACAGGTACTTAAATAAATACTGGAAACTGCGATTACGTATGCTTATAGAGTGGCTTTTTACTGTTTCTTCTCAACTCTTCCTTTTTTTTTTCTTCTTCCCCATTCTCTTTCTTTCATGAATGGTGCTAGCGTGTGTGTGAATTTTGAAGTATGCCCCCTTTTCTGGATTTTAAATTTGGTTGACAAGGCAACACAAATCTCCTTTAAAAAAAACCCAACCAAACAAACAACACACACAAAAAAATCTGCTACTCTGCTTTACTAGATCAATTTTAATTTAAAGGTACCAAAAAGTGTTGCACTTCAGATTTCAAAGGAGGTTAATTTTTAAATACTTTCAGCTCAGCATTCCTCTCTTTAAGAATTTAATTACAGATAGTGTCAGGCCAAAACATTCTTTCCTGACAAAATCTTTCTTTAGTGTAAACCTAATTTTCATTCTCACAGTGAAGGGAGACAGCATTGCGTGTTGTCCCAAATGGAGATGAACATGTGACAAGCTGGGAAATAAGTGGAAATAAAATCAATTTTTCCCTATTAGTGTCAAATTAAAAGCAAAGTAAGCTGTAGAAGCTGCAATAGCAGAAGTGACAATTGAAACGAGTGTTCTGAACAAACAAACAAGACCAATAGAGAATCAATTTTAACTTTGTTAGGTAAAGGGACCTTTGCTGTTGGTGATCTTACAATGCACAAAAGAATATCTGTTCAAATTCCAAAGCAGCAGCCAAAGACTCCACATCAACAGGCAGGAAGTCAAAGATACAAAAATGGTGAAAATTAATGGGAAATTATTTTTACAGAATTTAAACTGTTAATAACAGCCCAATATACGTGTCATTCAGATTTGCAGTTTATGGTATCATAAAGAAAAAATTTGCTGTCTTTTTCACCTTGATTTGAACTCTCTTACCTTTCCACAAATTCTAAGAAATCTTTACATGAAAAAGAAATAGCATAGAAATCTGTTTTTTTCATTCCTCCCCCCCTGCCCCTTCACTTTCCCCAGCTTCTTTCTCCTCCTTGTAATTCTCTTATTTCCTTCTGTGTGCCTCGAGGATATTAATTTTTTTTTTCTCTTCTTCTCCTTTACCTTGTGTTTTCCCCCACATATGGTGCCTGATGTGCTCTCCCTACATTAATTTCTCCTAGATGACTGCCTGTTGGCTCATGGTTCTGGCTGGTGCCTCCAGTCGCTCTAGTTTCATCCCTCTCTTCAAGCCCTTGGTGGTAGTACCTCCTCTTCCTGGCTTCCATCGATGCGTGCCAGAGTCAAAAGTCTGTTGCCACCAAGGGTAGGAACCAGAAACACGTTGGTAGAACAGATCTCCGCAGATAGTCTGTACGTAGTCTGAGAGATGCTTAGCTGGGAATCTGGGGACCGAACTGCGGCTGGCTGGGAACTTGCTCGTTATGCTCATCCGATGACAAGAAGCTGACTCTTGCAACAAGATGTGATGTACTTTAGGGCTATATCCTGCTCTTTGGATGCTCTGTCAGAGAGACCAGGTATCAAATGTTTTTTCTCTTGTGTAAGAACAAGTGTAGGATCTTATATTTGCTTCCAGATTGCTTGCTTTCTGGTTGGGACAAGCTTCATGCTGGTCACTTTCCTGTCCTGGGCAGGGATGGATAAATATTCAAACTGTCCTAGTTAAAAGATCTAGAAATGCCCGAGTCAGTCTCTGTGACTAAACATCAGTCTTATGAAATGAATGCCTATCATCCCCTGTTTTGCCTTGGTTGCCTTGCGTAGGCATTTTTCCAACTTGGGCCATAAGGAAGTACCTATCATCTGTGTAGTCCAGGCACAGTTGTATGATTAGTGTCTAGAATCACTGGCCCATAAATGAAAGCAGCAGTGCATGAGCAATGAGGAAGCCAAGTTTGTTGGGTTTACTGAATACTTATCGCATTTGATATAGAATATTTTCATAACTGTACTTTCACAAAACTATAGAATAATTGTTTTAAATTTTATTAAGAGGTTTGAAATGGTGGTCATCATCAAAACTATGCTGGAAGTGCTGATCTTAAATTTTTTTTCAATGTCATAAGATTGGACCAGTGATTCTACACTACCAATCTAACTTCCCCCCC
>VYXH01012645.1:24430-69057 GCA_013397275.1 Burhinus bistriatus | reverse complement strand
CCTGTTACAGCTAGAACAGGAAAAAACAGATGACACGTTAAATCCAAAATGTTAAAAATTAGGGAAAATTTTAGCGTGCTGTTGAGGACTGAAGGAATTTTTCCACTATAAATTTAGTTGTTGCATAATTAACATAAATTGACATAACCAACACTTTGTAATTAGATTCTTTATTAATAAATTCTAATTGTAAAAACACATGGATTTAATTGACATTTAACATGTTAGCTATTGCAAGCTTGATATCAATTAACACACTTATCAAATGTCAATTACCAGTTTTTCAGTTTTAATTGCTGTGAAATTGACTTGCCATGGGCTACCTTTTTAAATGTTAATGTATTAATAGTGTTCACAGATTTGATGTAATAAATACGACATCTAATGTGCACTTACTGCTTATGCAATTTGACTACTTTATATGAAAAGTTAAGTGTATTTCATTCATACTTATTAAACAACAGTAAGAAGCCTTTTACTCGTTAATTTACCGTACAATTAAATTTGATGCCAGTTTGAAATAATTATCCCACAGCCTTCAGAATAGTTAGTCAAATAGGCAGGTCACCATTTTAAACCAGCATTAGCAGACATTATTAGAACTATTTCTGAACACTGTATTGTGCTGCCAACTTGCTTTTTAATAGAAAATTCTCCATACACCTCCTGTATTTTCCTGTGTTAGCTATAGAAAGTAACACTGGGTTATATGCTGTATTCATTTGAAAAAAAAAAAAAAAAAAAAAAATCCCAGCCCTGGAAATCCAGCTACTGATGATGATCCTGTCAAGTGAGCTGAACAAATGTGTCCCTTCCCTTATTTATGGCCCTAGTCATGGCGCTGGGCCATGGTGCTGATATAAGATTTTGGCTGCCAGGAGCAGTTTTGGTTTGACAGCTTTGTCATTGGCATCATCTTAAAGGGTGAAATTTCCGTTGTGTGTAGAATAATTATATTAAGTTCATCCATAGCATTTTATTTTAATCTGTGGAACTGACATACTTTATGAAGCTAGGCACCGTCCCCATTTTAATGGAGAAGAAAGTGAGATGCAGTAAGGTCAAGCGATTTGCCTAAAGTCCCGAAGCTTGTCAGTAGCAGAAGTATGGAAAATAAGTTCTGGTTCAAGTTACATTTTCGGAGTGGCAGGAGGATCAGGCTTTCCCAAAGGCAGTGTATAGTGGTGACGGATGAAAGGAGCGTTAATCACAGGCCTCCTGGAAAGGAGGGCTGCTTATTTAGCAGAATAGAATGAATATTTAAAAAGACCTTTCAGAGTATTGTAGAATAAATGCATATATCTGTAAGTTATTATGGCTTAAGGGCTAGCTATTAAGTGAAAGGATCAATGCATCAAATAGTAAATGCAGAACTTTTAGAACTAGAGCTGCGTGAATCATGATCTCCCAGTCTGCTAACGAAACACACAGAGTCAGGGATCAAACTTTGTGTCAGACCAAACTGTTGGATTGGTGTTCTCTCCCTTCCCTCCCCCCCCCCAGGTAAGAGTGATCTGCACTGCTGACAAANAACTTTTAGAACTAGAGCTGCGTGAATCATGATCTCCCAGTCTGCTAACGAAACACACAGAGTCAGGGATCAAACTTTGTGTCAGACCAAACTGTTGGATTGGTGTTCTCTCCCTTCCCCCCCCCCCCCCAGGTAAGAGTGATCTGCACTGCTGACAAAGCTATGTTTTTCTCAGTAACGGAGGCAACCTCCCTCCTCAGCCTCTGGGCTCAAGGCCAGCCCCACAAGGAGCAGCCGGCCCTCACTGCGTCCCGATAGCCGTGAACAAAAGGAGATGTTCTTCAGAGGTCAGGTAGAGTATTTAGGTCAGCAGCTGGCCAAAGGAGATCAGTTGTCAATGAAGTCGTGGCCCGCGAATCAATCGCACATTTACCAGTGCCTCTAGGAGCAACATCTAATCGAGCTGGTAGTCAGTTGTGCATTCGCTCCTTACGGTCTTCTTCTGTGGTTTCTGCTCCTTCATGCTTTGCAGTAAGACTCAGCCAGCCAAGGCTTTAAGCTTTGGCTACTGAACTTGCTATGCCTGCTGACAGATGGCACTTCGGAGCTATTTGCTGAGTACGCATTTGCTGAAGCGTTCTAGTTCCTTGGTGGGTTATAGCTCTGTTCAGATCAAATTACATAAAAATTCTGTTTTAAGCACAATATATGAGTTGGTGGCCCTGCTGGGTCCAATAAAGGTGCTGTCCCTATAAGAGTCAGAAAGTCATCCTGTTCAAACTGATTTTTGTAATAACCAAAAGCTAATCACATGCTAAAATGCACAAATGTTAACCTTATCATTGCCTCACGTATGTATATATTTCCTTGAGGATCAGTTTGTGCTTTCAGCGACTCATTCCCTTTTTTTGTGTTAGGATGGCGTCTACTCAGCTGAAGTCGCTCGGGTGAGTCTGCAATTACTGATTATGCCTCTTTGTAGACTTCCAGGCTATTGCCCCTGCTGACAAGAGGATCCCCTCACTGCGTTACACATTAAAAACCATTATGGTCTGCTAAAGTACTGATAGGTTGTGTCTCTTGCAGTTCTTCCCAGTGAAAGCCAATGCCCACTCCCCCCCAAAAAAAGCATCTAGAGGTTTGTAAGGGTTCAAATACAAAAAGGGAGGGGAATAAGAGGGCAAAATCAGAAGTGACCTGTTACGATGCTTTCCTGAAGATCAACAACTCTTTCTTCCACTGATGAATAATTTCCTAAATGATTCCACCTGCTTTCTCACCTGTCATTTTCACGTGTGCTGTATCATCGTTGCATGTGGGAATCATGAAAAAAGGAGTGTAAATGAATTAATGAAAGAGTGATTTCCAAATTAATCTATTGTCTCCTTCCAGTTTCAGAAGTCTCTGGGTGCCAATAGAGTTTCATTACATCTATTAGTTTACTATAGCAGTTTGATTGCTATTACTTTATCAAATACATTTCAGGGGGAAAAAAAGTATACCCCAATGGTGTCAAGTCAAAGAATAATATTAAACCATCAGCTCTACAATGCTCTTGTGTCTCTGATTATTAAGAATCATGTTTCATCTGAACTTTTTTACTCGAGTTTTTGGAAGTGAAAATGTTCGGTTGCCATCAACAATGAGTACATTTAATTAGAATGTCTCTCTTTCCCCATTCCATCCAAAAAATGTCTCAGAAAGAATAGTATCATTTAAGATTTTATTTAAGGACAACACAAGAGAAAAAGTGGAGGGTACTACAGCAGACTTACTGGCTGGAAAAAGGATTGTGTGTCAGGCAAGAATTCATGACAAATGCACATAGTGTAAGACGATATTTGGCATTTGCATGGTTCATAAGGTAATTTTGTCTTTATTAAATATTTTTTTTTAGAAAAGAACAAAACAATAACATAGTTAAGTGGAACATTCCATAGTATTGAGTATTCATACTGCATGCATGTGAATGCCAGCAGTATGAAAGGAAGCGTGCTTTATATACATACGACACAGGATTGTATAAAACAATTATAACCAGCAAATGACAGACTGGGAAGCTTTGTGATAGATTCTCAGAGCTATAGGGTAAACCACTTATATCATGAGCTTTTGATTGTCTCCCTGACATTCTGTCCTCTAATCCGTCTCTCCTGAGACTTAATTTCATGCTCCAAACACTGAACAGCTTCAGACAGCTGCCATTTAAAAATAAACGAACATAAATAAACCATCAGTAACAAAGTCCTTCCCCTCTCCAGACCACCACACAGAAGCTCAGCCTGATCAGAAACAGGGCTGCATTTTTCTTCAGAGGCAGAATTTTTCCCAAATATAAGGAAAATCCAGGCATGTAATATCTTTTGCTCATCTCGCGCTTGTGGTCTGTCACTTGGAAATGGTGCATAAATTTATCTGTTGCATACTAGAGGTGTGCAGGGGCTGCAAACTAGCCAGGCGCCCTCTCTCCTAGAAAAGGAAGGTACTGACAAAAGGATGTGCTGGGGGCACTAGCGACCTCTTATTTTTCAGATTACTTAGATGGTTAGAAGGTCCTAATTCGCTGTTTGATTCACCAATATTCTGATCTTCACCTGAAGCAGGGAAATCACTTAGCTTTTTTACTCTTCCCCCCCTCCTCCTTTTTTTCTATCACGTGTAACACGTGCAGAGAACTGTAAAAAGTTATGCTACAGAAAAGACTTCAAGGTTTCTGATAAGACAAAGAGTACTTGTCTGTGAGGTTGTCTGAGGTATGTTTCCACAAGTACGACACACTTGTAAAGCTAATTTACGTTCTTTGAGGGGTCAGTTGAGTCTCACTGTGAACGCAGAGAGATGCTGGGTCAAGTGTAGCCACGCAAATCGTAGCCACCATGACCTTTTGGAATTTCAGGTGTAATATGTGACTTGCACAGCAGGAGCGTCATTACCAGTTTTACTGAATTCTCAATAAAACCTGAAATATGTGACGGTTAACAAAATGTTACCCTTGACAGCATGTCGCGTGACAGGACTCAGTATCCGGTGATTTCAGGGCTGAGGTTTAGAAACGTGATGGAAGTTTTTCTATCAGCACTAATTAAACACAATAAATCTATCTTTGATTTTTCTGCCTAGAATAAAATTGATAAAAATGGATAACTGTCATAAACCACCATCGCCTCTCCGGTACTGTATTTACATATAAACATTAGACACGTAGATACCTAGAAGCCTGTTGGGTATACAGGCATGAAGTGTCTCACGTCTTTGAAATTTGCGTCATCAAATGAATATAGGAACAATCCAGTTGAGTTTTAACTTATGCTAAAAAATATGTTAAAGAAAGGTACATACAGTTCATACATGGTATGTGAAATATTCAGGAAACATGAAGCTATAATTCTGAGCTGCTTTTATTAATGAGAAATCTCTTTTTCCAATTAAATTTGATGCAATTTTAAAGGACACTTTGAAACTCAGCCATTTTCCTTTTCTCACCTATCTTACACAATTATATTACAGACAGGCTAAAACAAACTGTCCGTTCATGCTCATCAAAGGAAGAGATTTTTCTTTCCCTGTTCTCAGTATACACAGTGAGGGTGGACCACGGTGGTAAGAGATATGATCCTTAAATTCCTGACCTTAGCAGTAAACCGGATGAAGCAATTTTGTCCATTCCTTCTATGCATTTTTATAGACCAAATAAAAAGTACATAAATTTTGTTTTACTGGAGATATAATCATAGCTATAAAAATTTATCACTAGATTCAGTAACATAGCCCAAAGTGCTGGGACTAGAGAAAGCAATAACATACAACAGGCAACCCTGTCTTACTTTTACTATTTATTAATGTTGTTACTTAAGTACTTACAGTAATTTTATTGGAAATAGAGCTTTAAGAATGACACACAGGACCTTAAAGTGAAAGAAAACAGGAGTTTATACCTTACTTGCAAATATAATCTTGGACATGTGGTATCAGGCTATGGAAGTAATAATAACTGCACATCTCAAAGATTTATTTTTTTTTAAAATCGAGTGGTTAATTGTACAACTAGGAAGTAAAATCTTCAGTCACTTTCACGCTAGGTATAATGCTTTTCATTTGTCTTACTAAAAGATGCTTAGCTACTTAAGTGTTGAGCAAGGAATAAATTAATTAGAGCTGAGCTACAGATGAGGTACGTCTTAAGTGGTGAGAATGCAGAAGTTGTAGAGAATACTCTACTGGCTTCCAGTATTCTTTTAAAGGAATTTTTTGCTGACGGTTGTAATTATTTTTCTGAGAGACTAATGTGTAATGCCACTAATGTATTATCGTTTCTGTTAATGATCAATTTTCAAAAAAATATTTTCTTGATTAGTTACCATTTTTTTATATTTGTGCCATCATATGTGAGACAAATACCAGAAACTAAAGAATCTTTTGTTGTATGACCTGACTTATACAAATATTAGAAAGGTTTAAACGTTTCATGCCCCTGTGTCTTTTCCACTAAAATAAGGTTTTTTCAAAATTTCCCTGAAGAAGAGTATATTTTCATGAGCACAGCTGTAATTACCAACTGCGTTAAAGCAACAAAATTCTCAGAAAAATGGAAATAACTAAGTGCTTTCATTCATCTCACAATACTGATGGAAGTAAGGGTGAGAAAGGTAATTTATTATTATGTGCTAGGTGCTGTACATATGCAAACAAAGCAGAGACATTGATACAGGTCTGGGAACATTCTGTTTCAGTGCTAGAAATTGTGTGTGCATCTTTTATGAATAGCGTCCAAAATCCAGAGATTTCAGTATGTGCTATAATGTCTAAGTGATAATAGAGCAGTGCTTTTGGTAGCTGTTTAAGTACTAAGAATCGGTTTAAACCTTTCAAATACATAAGTAAAAAAAAAAATAATTAACATTTAGAATCCAAACTGTAAATATTTGTTGTTATTATTCTAGCTTATTTTAGTCTGTATTTAGATAATTTTAAAAGATTTTTTTATTGTATAGTGCATACATACAATGTGCAAGAGGATAAATGAAGGAGGAATGTGAAGGAAAATATAAAAACAGCATAAGATATATTTAGAATAAAAGTTCCTTATTCTAAAACATGCATGACATAAATCTGTGGATTTCTTCTGAATGCATGTCTTAATTTTCACATGTTCTGGCTTATTCTTACCTAGTGGTCAAAAATGCATTGTGATGGACAAGCAGAGGGTACACAGCCCGTTACCATGTCTCACTTGAAAGGTGTGTAATTATAAGGCAATAGTTTCCAGCTGAGGGGTGGCAAAATGTTAGGCTGCTTGAAGAGGAATAAAAGTATGCTTCTAACTGTTTATCAGGTATACTAATACCTGATGATATTGTACCTTTTCAGTGTCTTACTACAGTGCATTGCAGGTATCTTGATGGGAGAGCTGGCAGAAAGTTTCTGATAAAATGAAGTATCTTTTTTGAGTATAATGCTGTAAATTACAACTATTTAGTTTCATATACACCTGATCATGATTTGTTCTTCCTTTAAAACAGCTACTCTGTAGCAGAGTACATCATCTGAATAGTCACATGTACATTTAGGTATTTTCTCTGCCTGAATCAGATAGAGATTCAGGGGAAAACGGTAGAGGGATACCTATGCATACATTCATAACTACACATTTTAAATTAGTCAAGAGGAACATCAGTAGAACCCTTGCAGTTCCTGGCATTGTTGCTTGTGTATGACAATTCGACTGGATTACAGCGCTGGATGCTCCTCGTTGGATCTCAGAAATATGCCCAGTAATTTTTTTTTCAAATCAAGTCTGTTTCATGAAACTTTCTAGTTTCAATGAAATTGTGCTTTTTCCAAGAATAAACTTCATCATATGTGCCCCTGCATTTTTAAACCAAAACCTGGGCTGGGAATCAGGATTTTAAAACAAGGATGAAGGAAATATTTTTGGATTTTAATATCCTGCAGTTTGAAATAGAACAGAAGACATTTCACTTCAAAAGTAATTATTTTGTGAGTCTGTGATTTTCCCTAAGAAAATCTGAAACACTGAGATTTTCATTGTGAAAGTTTAATATATACACGTAGACATATATACATGTATGGGAGAAAGAGGAAGATATGGAATTCTTAAGTAGTTTCCTATGGTTCATTTTATAACAAGAAAACAATCTGGTAAGCTTTCATTTTCATTCTCAAAGTAATAACTTTAATTTGTAGCAGTGTTTTCTCCTCTTAACCACTATACTGGGAAACAGAACGCATCCTTTTGCCCCATATTATGTTACTGGTAGAAACGCCTATCAATTACTAGAAACAAATTTAAGACTTTCCACCACCGTTTGGATATTTTTTTATCCTTGGGGTTGATTGAGGATTTCTTTATCTGCTTTGTTTATTTTAGTTTTTACTTCTGCTTTCAATATTTCCCAGTCACCAGAGAGAAGCAATAGCTACCGTCACAAGTGTGAGTATACTTTCTGGTCTGGGGAAGAGGAGAAAGGAAAGAAAAGAGAAGGAGGAGTAGGATAGGTGAGCAAATATAAATAAGACAAGGCAAAAATTTCCCTGCTGCCATTAACAGGAAAGCAGCTGTGTATTGCAGTAGAAAAGGGATTGTTTTACCGGATCTGTTGATTTTGTAGTGTCGTGAAATCTAAGAGAGGAAAACACCAGGATCTGACCACCAGTGTGAACTGATACGGGTGGATCTCCTGTGATCTATAGGATTTGCCAGTTAGTCAACAGTGTTAACCCTCTAGATGAAAACAAGCCTTACTCCTGACGGAAATCAGAAGATTAGTTTTGGAAATGCCAGTCAGTTTTAATTCTGTTCTAAGGATCTAAAAATGAGAGATATGGCTGAATAAAATTTTAACTTGTGTGACAACAGATTGATGGTCTCATATGAATTATCAAATAGTTCCGATAGCTCAGTTATGCCTTATTTTTGTTTTTATACTGCCTAATTATTCTCAGCTTTATCAATTACTAGCAATATTTAATGGCGTATAAAGAGAGAGAACCCTACAATAATGTCCCTAGGCAAAAGTGGGATGTTTAAATAATGATCATTGTAGCATCACACATTATGGATATCACTGTGACCTTTTTTAAGATACTAAAATTGCCATTGCAGTTGCCATCTTGGCTCAGAATCCAAATGCTTTCACCTTTCCTATGCACAGGCAAGTTTGGGTTTTAATGAAGTACTGGAACTGTGCAATTTATATGAAGGAACAGTTTATTAAACTCTTTTTTTTTTTTACTGCTTTAAAGAGTACATTAGGAAAATTTTAGAATTAACATCGATCAATATAAAGGAGAACAGGAAATAAAAGATACTCAGTGCTTCAGAGGAAACCTGTTCCTATTACTGTAGCGTTAGTAGTACAAAGTTGTGTCTGAGTCACAGCTTGATGGAGGAAGAGGAGACACACATAAGAGCCTAAACGCTGCTGTTATATATTCTGGAGTCAGCCTCTCGGGCTACATTTGTGCTAACAAGTCCAGGGGTCCCCTCCCAGGTACTGAAGCTAATGTGGCATGGAGCTCCCTAGCTGCCAAACCCAAATAACTATGTGCAAACTGAGAGTGGGTACGGAGCCTGTGTTATTCAGGCTTCTGAAAGAGGGCCAGGGGCTGTTTGGGAGAATGCTAGTTGAAAGGAGCCAATTTTATGCTCGGGAGTATTCTCACAGTTTCAGTGTTATTTGTTTCCCAGTGCACGGCAACAGCCCGTGTCCTCGGTATGGTCACTGGCTAGTACCGGCATAATCTTCATGCAGCATCCAGGACAGATCAGCTCAGAGTGGTATCCTGACACCTATTTCCATATAAAATCCTGTGATCACGCCAACCATCAGATGCATGCATCGCTCATGTCATCTGTGTAGTCCCTATTTAACAGACTTTTAGTTGCATGAGACACTTGACATCCACTATCTTTTATATTTGTTCTTATTAGATTTACTCTTTCTTCACCTCATTTTTAGGGTGATAGCCTGAAATACGTTATGGTACCAATAAATAAAGTCTGAAAGACCATGAATATAAATGAAAAGGATTCCACTTGGAGTTAAATTTAGCAGACCACTGACTGGGCTGATTATTTTGTTCCATTTAAGTTCATTGTTCTACCATTCCATAAATATTCCATTTCCCTTTACAGCTCTGTTCTCCCCTTTTCTCCCAAATATACTCTGATCATCATACATTGCAAATTTGTCTTACAAATTTCTAATACTTTGGCTTCTAATCTTCTTCTATAGACATAATGATTCCATTTCAGTTCTTGTTCTCTGTTCTTTCTTAATACTTCTTTTGAGTTAATGCTGGTAATTGAGTTGAATTGTCCATTTCTTCCAGAAGAAAATGAATTATTTTCTTACAAAACTGACTGATGCCTTTTCTCAAGAGCTTGCTCTTTGAGGTTATATTTATTAATGTCTTTGAATCAGTTGAGTACTCATTTTATTACTCTCTTTTTCATAGAGAGAGTG
The DNA here is from genome assembly GCA_013397275.1 of Burhinus bistriatus. Classification (NCBI taxonomy): domain Eukaryota; kingdom Metazoa; phylum Chordata; class Aves; order Charadriiformes; family Burhinidae; genus Burhinus; species Burhinus bistriatus. Next base: position 59,100 of record VYXH01012645.1, on the reverse strand, counting down.
AGTTTGGGGGTTTTATACGATTTCTGCATAAACATATCTGATCTGATACCACTGCAGGATTTCCATGTATTATTCTGAAATGTCTTTCTTCAGTTTACTAATGTGAATAGATCGCTTTTTCACAATTAACAAATATACCAGAAAAAAAACACACCCTTTTGCCTGGCAGCTCGCAGACTTCTCATATTATTGTTTAACAATATCCAACAAGCATCGTGCTGACACCAATATCATTCTTTGTTCTCCCTGTCAGTCTTTACCGGGTTCTTTACCAGGTAGTCACACCAGACAGGTCTGATAACACACTGCCTGGAAGCCAGGGTTTAGGGGAGCGCTACCTTAGGGTGTCTTTGCCTCTCATACTGCTGCTTCAAGACGTGAGAGAATTACTAATATAAGCTTTCCTTGTAGCGTAAGCTTGTCTCAGCCCTTCAGTAGCAAGTGAAATCCCCTCCAGAAGTCGTCTTGAACGTGTAATGAACAATTATGCTTACCTGTCTTTATTAGGCTGTTTCGCCTCCTCCTGCTGTGATAAAAACGGGGAGAGATCGGCAAAATCAGTTCTGTGTGTCTCAAAGGTAATTAAAACTCTGATTTTGTAAATGATTCATATTACTGAAAAAAAAGTTTTCTTCACATGATATTCTGTACTGAATGCTCTTGCCCTGAAAATCTTGATAGACAAAATGCTCTTTAACATTTTCCGGCAACCTTTATGTGGCAATTTGAAGTATTTCTATACTAGCTGGCAGAAAAGGTTAGTACTTTAAATAATGTATCAATTATTGTTTTCTTCTGTTGTTAGAAATAGAGAAGACAATCAGTGTGTTTATTTTTAATGCTGAAGGAAGCACAGATGCCTCACTGATAGCTATCAAAAGTCCTAACATTAATCAAAAGTAAAACAGGTTATATTTAAGTAGGGATGGGGACAAAAAGCAACAAAATAAGAAACTGGTTAAAAAATACCGGTTTTGCTGAAGAAATTACATGGGACCTGCAATAACAGTGTAATTGTCTTTCCTGGCATTTATATCAAATTACAGTTAAATAAGGGAATATTTTTGGAATCCAACAAGCCAGTCCAGTAACTGTCTTTTATTTCGCTTTTGACTTCCACTTGCTAGTATAAATAAAAAGATGTCTCTTCCACAAGAAACACCAAATTTCTAACATTGTTTACAGCAAAGTGTTTCCAAAGTATTTAACAATGTTGTATAAAACTCATATAAGGAAACAGCTGCCCATGCTTCTGCTTTCTTCAATGTATTGTATTTATTTATTTATATGGTTTGTTCTCTCCCTTTCATATTGATTGTCGTCTTCTGTTTTAGGTTTCATCATAGTTCAACACATTTCTCAAATCAAGATTATTGATATATATAGAGAAGATCAATCCTAATAATACCGAATACTGTGCTACATCCCTCAAATTAAACTGTTTCCATTCAGAACCAGCCTCTGCAAGTGAAGCCTTTTCTTCAAAGACTGAGGTAATGACCCTGTTTAAACTTCTACACATCAGAGGAACAAAAGTAAATGTGTGACCTTACTTTCCCTAGCTTTGTGAAAATTTGGGCTTTTTGGAGAGTTTGAACAATATTTATTGTCTTATAAAAGTAATAGGAACTTTTTTCGCAACCAGAGAAAGTTATTCACAGTGACAATTGTTCACTTTTCTACCATGTTTATCAATAAATAGCACATAATATTCTGGGCTGAAAAGAAAGTAAGCAATAAAAGAGCCAACATTTAGTGACCTCATGCCATAAAACAAGTGTTAAATTTCCTGCTTCCCTGTGGAAACAAATTAATTCCCATACAGACCTTCTAGAATACATATAAGAAGATACTACTTTGAAATACTTTGTCATTACCACTGAAGGAACTAGTGATAAGCGAGCAACCTGGGTGTGTGCACATTCAAATATATAGTATTTACGAGCACAGACCAGTAATGTATTTCATCACGGTCATGGTCATTCTTCATACTTACAAAATTAATTGTTTGTAAGGGTGACGGCAGGCCTCCGAGCTCTCCACAATTCTCCCTCTGACTTCTGCTTCCTACTCGTAACGTTGTGATAGATCCTTGCTAATTGCCGAGTCCTCATAGTCAGGGCAGAGACAAAGTGTCGGCGTGAGGCTTCGCCTCAAGAGCCATGAAATGAATGAGCTGAATGGAAATGGAAATTAGTTGGGACTGTACCAGAAGAAACTCCTTTCAGTGGGACTGGATCTATACTGGCAAGGAGTCAAAGGACACAAACCCATTGCAGAAGGCTCCTGTGTGAATGGACTTGCGTGTTAATAGCCCTCCTGGGAACGGGAGTACTTGAGGAGGCAAAGCTTTCTCCTTGCCAACAGTTAAGCCAAAGAGTAAGGTAACCTTATAACATTTTTCCGTATGATTGTTCCTGTTTAATTTTCTCACAAATGAGCCTGGCGTGAATCAAATGAACAGGCAAGTGCCCATTTGATGACTGGACTCTTGACTGGACATGTTAACAAAAGGCATGGTGGGAGCTGAATCAGCTGAAAAGCATGTCTTCTCTGTCACCTGAATAATCGGCGCTTATTTCCGTGATAGCTGTGTTATTAATTTAGATTGCAAATGCAACTTACTGTATGCAAAATGTGTACTACTTATTTATCTTGGGTATAAACAAGCTTATCACTTAAAATGGGAGGATGCTCCGTAGGAAAGAGAAACAGTAGTAATGGGGAGGTGTTCACATAAACATAGAAGCACTCCTTTTGTACAGAATGTAGCTGTTCCTTTTAAAGAGTTTGGCAAATACTCCTCTTCAGAAGTTTTAGTCATTAATATGTAAAGACATATATATACACACAAAAGAGTACCAAGCAAGGTATTACAAACCCCAGGATAAACTGTTACTATCCAAATATTTGGGAGTTCAGTTGTCATCCAGTTAAAATGTCGACTTCCAAGCAATACACAGAAAACCGTGACTTCTCTTAATAATCCAGTTCTTTAAAACCTCTTTGGATTGACTGAAAAAGAACTTTTTTTTTTTTTCAGGGGGTCTTTAGAACATATTGAAAGTTTATTAAGTATACAGTAGTGGCAGTTCACTGCATCTCTGACAGCAGTACAGTCAAACAGGAGAACAAGCTAATCCATTAAGGTGAAATGCACTAAAATAAAAATCTTCAGCATTTTCTTCTCAGAAATTCCTTCTGCTCCCTCCTGATTTCCTGACAGGTTTAAGTCCCTTACCTAATGTTAATTTTAATCACATTTTGCTAGAGCACATCGAAAAAATCTGCAGTTCATCAGCTTTACAGAGGACATGGGGAATAGAAAATGTTCGGTGCTGTTTGCATGCAAGAACACATAAAATGTAGATCAGCTTAGAAGGTTTCAAAGGTTTCACGCCACTGTACCAATTCAAATTTTACCCCTGCTGGAGTTTGCTACAGTTTCTTCTTTACTCTTCCTGATTTTTCTTTACTATTTGTTAGAGACCCTTCTCCAGAACACTGGCAATGTTGGGCTTACGAAGCTTTTGAAACAGCTCCATTTCTCGTGAATGAAAGGCAAGTCTCTCTCTTTGGTGGCCTACCTGATGAAGTACTACCTGAACTAGTCACCTGATGTTCAGCTTGTGCATTGGTAACTGTGTTTTTCAGTGCTCATCATTCCTTTACTAGACAGTCACTTATGTACGGCTTATAAAAAGAAACAAAAAACCCCATCCTGAAAATGGAAAAAGGGACATAATCTTGCTTTTGTTTCTATACACCAAATACAAATATTTACAAAGAACTATTTGAAACACTTTTATTTAAAATTAGATTTCATTTTTATGTAACATTGTGGAAGAAAAAACAATTTTTAATTCTCATATTTCAATTTAACATTTAATTTTTACCTTTAGAAAACTGTGCTTTTTTAAAGAAAGAAAAGGTTTGGTGATGTTTTTTCTCAGCTCCAATACATACTTATATTTTTTGGCTAATTGGTTACTGTTTTTACATCATTTCTCCTTCTGTGCCTGGTTTTCTTATCTGGGAAGCAAGGTCATAGAAAAAGAAAGCGTACATCTGGGTCTTGCCTTGGTAAGAAGCTGAAATGCTGCTGTGGGGTCTGCACTGGGAGCTACAGCGTGGAATAGTTTCCACTTTCTGGACACCAATGTTGTCAGAATGTCCCCCAAAGGCTCAGTATATAGGGAATAGCATTGTCTGGGAAGCAAAAATAGTTTTATAAATTCTAATACTGAAAGGGAATTATTGAGAAAAAATTCTTTTCTTTTTTTTTTTTTTTTTTTCCTCTAGTGTTTTTTTACCAGAAAAGAAAGTATTGGCATATTGTGCTCGCTTGTGAACCTTTGGTTTGCTTTGGCTCCAGTCTTCTGGAGTGGACTTGATACATAAAAGCCTAAATATCTTTCTGAGTTGTGAATAAGGATAGAGACATTTGATATGCTTTGGCCATTTTCAATTTTATTGGCAGTAAACACAGTAAATAAGTGTGTGTGTATCATAGGGCGTTACATTGCAATGGAAAAGACAATCATTGTCTTTCATTATTTTGGAGTTTGGGGTAAAATAGAAGATATAATTTATAAATAAAAAATTATGTATTTATAATGATAATAGGATTTCTAATATGAGTTCTTTAAAAAGTAAAACCCACATGTTTAAATACTGTCTGCTTTTATATTGCTTATGGCATCTGAAAAAACTGCAATGGGAATTGTCATGACACCTTACCACATCATTCCAAACAGCTTTTGACAGTCTTAACAATTCCAACACAGCTTAGCAGATATTCTGCTTTTAACAATACATGCACACAAGTGTTCTATTCCTTGCTTTATTTGACTTCTCTTTATTAGGACAGTCCAACTCTTTTATTTAACACAAAATTAATTTTCAGTCCATGGTTTTTTTGTCATTTCCAGATATTCCAAAATATATTTCTTTTGTCTTGCACATTTTGAGGAACTCGGATTTCAATTTCAACTTAATTCATCCTTATAATGAGGAGGATTGCACAGAGAACAGTTCTTCCCATCCTTCTGCATCCTCTTCAGTACAAAGAAACTAGAAGAGGGGTCCAGAAGAATTTGTTCTATCAAACTGAAGAAAGTCTGTAGGCACTGCAAGAAAGGCAACTGTCATTATCTATCCTTACTGCTTCCAATGTCTGGAAATACCAAGGGAAGGACTTTAACATTCCCAGTGAAATACACGCTATCTACTCGTCCTTCTGATAGAAATAAATCTTCCAAGGAAGATGTGTTATGCTTTTCAAAATCGTGGCTGTAAAGGTTTCTTTAAAGGTAACAGTTTCTTTCAAATGCTAATAAGTAAATTCTTTGTAGATATTTTCGAGAGAGTAAGGATTAAATAACAGGGTGATGTATTTCAAACTCTTACCGAAAAGTTTAGTGGAAAATGCCAGTGAAGATTTAGACAGACATTTCTGAAATCATTCCCCACTGACAAGGAGCTGTTGACAACTCTTTTCATAGGCAGATGCATCTGAATGAAAATCAAATGCCAAGAAATTCAATGTGTTTTCTGTGTGTCACACCCTTTGCTTAGATTAATTTTTTCTCTGTAAACATGTAGAAGAGGTTACTTCTCTGTGTAGGCGTCTTTCTGTGAAATGGGAGAATGATGCAGCGGAGAATTGGGATGACAGAAAAATAGTGTGCAAACAGCATAATGGGGCGTTTTCATGAACATAGGAGAAATTTAGCAGTTAATAATGTTCTGAAGAAATTGATTTTCTTCTATGTGCAGTTTTCTCAATAGCAGAAAATAAGTTAGGCAAATTCCAAACTTATTTTTTTAACAGAAGAGAAAAATTCCCCTCACCGTTGCTGTTTTTTGATTTTTGGGTTTTTTTTATCCAGTCAAGGTTTTTTTGGTACAGGTCCTACTCCAAGAAGGATCAGAAGGTGTACTGATTATTGCTTTTCAGCCCCATGCCTCAGGAGGGAACCCAGAAAATCAGGAAACAAAATATTCCTCTCATTTCTTTGTATTTTAGAGGTGCCTAGTAAAGGAAATACATTTAATAATAACAATAATTATATTTTAATTTTCATTGTACTTTTCAAAGTGTTTTACAAGAAGAGGATACACGGGGTTTACTTGTAGCTGAGGCAGAAAGAGGTTACCCAGCATCACACAGAAGGCCAATGCCAAAGCAGGAGTTCCAACCCAGGCTCTCATGAACCTGTCTGGTGCTTTGCACATGAGCCTACACGACGAGCGAGAGAGGAACTTGACTTTCTCCTTCACTAGTTTCAGCTGTGCCTGTTGTTCCCCAGATTTCCTACAGCAGATTTCTCATGTCTTTTACTAAGCTCCTTTGTTTAGTTGCTTGTTTCCTTAATAGAGCTTCAATTTTCAAATGGCACTTCTTGTGCTTTTTTCAGGTGTTAACAATGAGCCAGGTGCTTCAATCTGTCTTTAAATGTAATGCATGAGAGTTTTTTAAAAAAAAAAAAAAGGTACTAAGGAGGCTTAGTAGTTTCCAGCTTACCACAATAAAATGTAATTTATCAGGAATTGAGAGAGAGGTATAAAACCTTGTTTAGCACTATCAGTACAAATAGGATGTTCAAAGAAACAAGAATGAATTAACACTTTATACTCTAAGTCAAAAAAAGCAAATCCCACAAAAATCCCTGGAGAACTTCAGCAAAGAGTGCTGATAAGTATTTACGCTAAATCTCCAAGGAATGAGCCTTAATCTTGGCACTCTGTGGGAAGTAAACAGAAAAGTAGCCAGCTTGTGCATCCAGACCTGGAAAAGCTCCAGATCTTGGGGTTTTTTTTTCATGCGAAAGTTCCCCAAACAGCTGCTGCCATTTCAGTTCTCACAGGTAATGACTCACCTGCTTGCAAGTACCATTTCTCAGCCCTGAGGTTAGGGTTCCCCTCACAGCCTGGATGACTTTTCTAAGAACTTATTCAAACCACTTTGCATAAATTATTCCATTGTTAAAGACCTCTGGTAAGACTTAACAACAGTTTGTAGCAGAGGAAGAAGGGAAAAGAGACATAGACGAGGTGATGAGATATAAAGAAAATGCACAGTAGTTGATTTCAGAGCTTGAGCCTAATTGCTTAAAACCATCTCCATGTAGAGATGTCTAATACTCTATATAAAATGCATTTCAATCATGCCTTATTCCCCATTCTATGATGAGAATCAATTTTGCCTCCAGTTTTTCAACAGGTACCTATTTGGGGCTGAAATGTTGACCATCTCTTTCCCTGCTCTTCCAGGGGTTCAGCAGTAAAATGCAAAAATTTTGTTTTAATGGAATAAAAGTATTTCTGTGTGCCTGCGTATTATTTGCCTACAGAGAAGTTTTTATTCCCAAAACTCAGTATGTACCTTATAATTATTTTTTTCTTTCATTTTTCCTTTTTTCATTGGTTCTAGAAAGCAGATGATGCAGCTGTTTCAAACAGTAAAACAGATCATGGGTTGGTTAAATATAGAAAGATATATTCATGCATGTCTTAATAGATAAATGTGTATCTGGAGACCAAATTATTTTTTTTTAATATTCCATTATTTTCTGTAACATTTTTATACAGTAAGAAGGGGCACTCCTCTGTGATTAAACCCTTGGCATCAAACAGATTTAAATACAGAAATTTTTTTCCCATCCTGTTTTAATGAACCATGCTTCATCTTTCCCAAAGGGTCTACAAAATGCCTTACAACCAGTTTTGATTAGCTGCTTATTAAAATGTAAGTCTATTTTTGAATAATATTTATAATGTTTTCTTTTATGTAGGTATGGTTGAGAACTATTTTCTGTGACCCAGGTCACCAACCTGAAAGTACAAAATGCAGCTATCAAATGCCACTCCAGCAAAAGGTATTGATGCCCTAATGTCCAATCTTAAGTGTCTTGAATATGTAGTCTAAAAAAGTAAAATATAAGATGTAAAACATAGGTCTGCATTTTTTTCTAGACTGCTGTAAGACAGCACTTGACTACTTAATATGCTATCTGTTCAGCCTGGATGAAATTAAAAATTACTCAAATTATTTCTACAGGGAAAGTCAAAAAGTGAAGTTTTCTTTTTTTAATGTTATTTTATCTTTGCTGTGTTTTGTAATCCTATTTTTGTGAGCTAAGTAGAATCATAGAATCATTAAGGTTGGAAAGAACCCTTAGGATCATCGGGTCCAACCGTTAACCTAACAAGTTAGACAGACAAGTAGATAGACTCTATCTACCAATGCCTGTAAGTATGAAAAAAGCAGACCACAACGTATTTTAAAATGCGTGATTTGGAGAGCAGCTCCCCGCGCTGTGTTTGACAGGTACGTTGCAGCTCCTGGCTACAAGCAGGCAGCTCCAGCCAGGGCTGATGCACAGGCAGAGGAGGAAATACCCCTTTATTTTGGTCTGAAAGCGTTCGATACCCGAGGACACCCCTAAGTCACCGTGTGAAACGCTGTGTGGTACTACCCGGCCTCCCGGCCCCCAGCCCAAAGGCTGGTCCTCTGCCCTTCCCAGGGCGTATGCTGCCAGCATGAAACCTCGCCATAGCGAAGAGTGAAAGGATCTGATTGCAACGAAGTTTCTGTGACAATTATAGGCCAGTTACGGTTTTCTGATACAAATTCTACTTTTGCTTTATGCTTAAAGAAGGAAAGAATTACCTATATATAGCTAAGTAGATATACATATATCTACGTAGATTATATATAGGTATATGTATAAAATGAAGATATGATTGGAATTATTTAAGTTGCGGTTTTAATGGCTCCCTAAGGAATATCCTTTTTTTCCCCTTAAATTTAAATAAGCATTTTTCAGGTCAGCTTAAAATAAAATCAGTCAGGCGTGCCGTATGTCTTAAAATATTGCAAAGACAGATAATATCCAGAATTCTTCCTTTTATAACTCAGTGGGTCCTAGAGGTTTTTTTCATATGTTTTACTGGCAATGATATATAATATTATGGATATATATTATAGAGTTTCTACATATTTTTAGAACTTTTGAGATGGTTGACACACTTTATCAGTAAGCAGGGCATTTTCATGCATTCAGTTTGTGATGGGGTATATTTGGTTACAATTTACAACTTGTGTAAAAGAAATCCAGGTTTTGGTCTTCGTATTTCCTTGTAACCTGGGCAGGAACTTTCCATTATGGTTGCATTGTGTACCCCTTTTCATGATACATAAGCATATGTCAAAGTTAGAGTCTCCTTATCAAAAATACCCTGTTATTCCTGTCTTTTAATGGCTTTTTTTTGATTCTTTTCTTGGTAATCTGGCATGAAGAGGGAACAGATTTATCAGAGCAGCTCCTCTGCTAAATTAAGCTCTTGGACATTTAACACTTTGTGAACTAAGATTACTTGACTTCTTGACAAACGTTTGTTCCTTCTAAGTCATATTTCACTTACAAAGTATGATGCTGTTGCAAACCTGCTTCCTGGATCCTGCCCCTAGTCAGTGTGTGAATATTTGCCTTATTCCAGGTTACTAGCGTTCACCTAATGAGTTTGGAAAAAGCAACTGAGACAACTCCTTTGAATCCAAACTACTAATAAGGCAAAGCAATTAAGTGTTTCACTCAATTTCAGCTGCAATTAATGATGGCACCACGCCTTCAGTGAGATCCACATGAATGGGGTCTCCGAGCTACAAGAAACACCCATAAAACCAGCAGGGTTACACACAGAGTTCTGCTTTGTGTGTTGCATTTTGATATCAGCCCAAATTTTTTCTCCTGCTATGTGTAAAAATACCCAGTATATTTCTAGGAAAAATAAGAATGCAACAAAGTCTTTATATCCCAAAACACTGCACACCACGCATCAACCTACAGTGAAATAATTGCTCAGAAATAAGATCTTGAAAAACAGGACTTGTATTTGAAATTTAAACATATCCTTCCTCGGCTAATAATACACAGGCAGGATGATAGGCAAGGTTACTGCTTTTCCTGAAGGGGTGGGGGGAGCAGACTCAAAAGCTTCTCTTAAATGTATTATGTGGGAACTGATTTCAAAATAAAACTTACAGGATCTATACAAGCTGTTTCTCCATTGGGACTCTGCATTTCATTAGAAATGAAAGGTTATGGGCATGCCAGTGTTCTCACAATTGACCTTTTACTGCATGACTTTCTAAAGTAGTGTTGAATGCCTCTAAGGATGCAAATGTATTTTCTTGAAAACACAGCACCTCTGAACCTTGCACGAAAACAGTCTAATTTAGAGAATTACAGAATTGGCGAGTTCAATCTACTCTATTGAAGAACTCGCTATATGTTTCCCTGTAAAAAGTAGTTTACCTTTTCTAATTCTGACACGGCTTTTTCATCCTTAGCTTTGCTTTTTACATCAATAGTGTTCCTCTTTCTTACTTTAACTTCTCAGCATGGGTTAAGGGGACTGAAGCTGAGAAAGCAAGAGAAGTTTTCATAAAACATCTGCTTTTGGTATTGATTGCTGGTTTGTGTTATAGATGATGCTTTAGCAGGTGAAAGACTCCAGCTGATCTCTTGTTCCTCAGGAAAGGGGAATTAAGAATAAAAGGTTTCTGAAAAGTTTCTGTCCATATATTGACACCCCAGGATTTGTTAATGCTTTCAGAGAACACCACCTTATTTTTTACATCAGCGTTGAAAGTGTTTAATGAGCAACAGTGTCATTTCCTCTTCAGGGGCTGAGAGAAGTTGGAGAAGATTTTATGTTTTTCCATAGATAGTAACTCTTAGAGGTACTGTGAGGCGGAAAAAAAAGATAAAAGTTCTAATCTTTCCTCCGTTTCTTTGCTGAAACTCTTCCACTTGAAGAAAACAGAGGCTAAATATTTATTGTGTGATAAAAAGAGTAACTTCATAGCTTTGTAGCTCAGAAAAACAGATCCCCGCAGCTTCCAGCTAAATGTCTTCATTACTGAATTGCTAATACTACGTGGATGGACCTCACATGAGCTCAGAGTTTCAAGTATATTCATAAAAGGTGGGAGTTGCTGTATGAGTTCGAGCGTCAACAGGATGCTTACTTCAGGATTTAGAGAATCTTAAAAATTAGGTCAAACCAAACACAAAAAATTACCCATTAAAACATTTTTGTCCTAATCATAAATCTTCACTTATTCATTTAGCTTCATATATTTTTACAGAGTTTTTGTAAGGGTTAATTATTTAAAAACCATAGATGTACTTTACGAATAACCTCATTTTGTCTCCAGAATGGATGCAAATGTATATTAGACCTTGGCAATGGTGCATTCTTGTTTTTGCAGCAAGATTACTGACATGACATTTGGAAATATAATGTGTCTTTTCTATGAAGTTAGCCATTCAAAAATTAAAAAAAAAAAAAAGGCCAACAGGCAAATCAATATCTATTCTTTATTTTGTAATTGAAGAATATTGAATGTATCATAAAATGTCTATAGTCATTTAGATTTGTCTTCAAAAGTGCTTATTATAAAATGATATACAGTATTAATTACGATAAAACATTATGAACTTACTAGACAGAAAACAGTCTAATTGGCAGAAGTCTGATTAAATTTAATGCAGGAAGCCTAATGCTTTACAACTTTATTTCTTAAAAATGTCTCTAAAATAAGAATTTTTTTCTCATCTTGAACTTAGGTCTTTGCTGCTTTTCGTTATGAAAACAGTCAAAATGTCATATCTTCTATAGACTTTCTCAGGGAATATTTTTAATAATATTAATTTCATGAATCTCTAGTTTTCCATTAGTTTTATAATTTTTGAAGACATTGGATACCTAGGAATGATAGCAGTTCTTTTTCAAGTGTGATACCTAAATTAGTCAAGTGTTTATTCAATGACTAAAATTTAATTTCCCAAGACTCTGGAAAACTTTGTCCGTTTAAAGATAATACTTCACAGAGATGTAACTGGGAATATTCTTTCAAAACATCTAAGCTTCGTGTTTGTTTATGATCTGATATGCTAGGTTCAGTGATTACTGCATTGGCCCAATTTATTTAATTTAGTAAATTACGTAGCCGTTCAACATGATTTAGTTTAATATCGGTATGCTCTTTGGATGGTATGTTTCATTCCATGCGTGATGTATTTGATGCAGCAGGTACAGTGATTTTGATTCAACATATTAAGTATCTGATTAGATAGGTTATGTATCTGATTTGGAATATGGCTGATTTAATAGACTGTGCTTTTATTTCTATGTAAGCTGCAGTAAATTCTCAATTTATTTAATTCAGTATGTGATATATTGGCAATATATGTAGTTGTAGTTAATGCGTTTATGGGAGTATGTAATTCATCTGCAATATTTCTGAATTTGAATAAGCTGTACCTCATATATATCCTCAGAGGCTAGAAGGCAACTTTAAAGTCATGGTAACTAAGAGTACTGAGCAAGCTCATTTGTGGCGAATATTACTGGATACAGATCACTGTTTATAAATGTTGCTGTTTGTGAAGCATCTTGAATTCCAAATGGTCTTCACAGTGCCACAGCACTATACTTCAGACTGCATGTTCCAAAATTATCGTCTGTATAAAAATAATCTATTAAAGACACTTGACAGCAATACTGTAACCTCCTCGGAAGACATACTTGCCGCACTTCTTTTATAACCCAAAGAAAATATAGCATAGACCATAAACCCAATAAAACTCAGAAGATCTAGGTAAAGACCTAGCCGTACTGCTTGCTGGGGATCCATACTTCTGCTGTCTGAATTCTGAAATTGCATGACACAAGTCAGTGTCTTCATACAGTTTATAAGATAAGGCCTAAATTAACATTTGACCCCTTCATCGTCTGTAGGAAATCAACCAAAAGACATTTCAGAGTTCACAGCTCTAATATTGACATTTATTTTGCATATGCTAACAAAAAAAAAAAAAATCAAAACAAAGCAAATCTCCCAAAGCCCTGTTAAAAACATTGTACTTGTAAAGAAATATTTATGCTTCCAAGAAAAGTCTTTGCCTCTCAGAGCATTTGATGTGTTAATTATATAGGAAATTCTGGATCAGATATTTAACAGAAGAGCCAACTAGAAAAAGCTAAGATAATTTCATTAAGAATTCAACCCTTAAGTTACGGAATGAGGAAGGAAAAAAGATCTCCTGAAACCTGATGAGTGAGTAAGACAAAAATACAACAGTTGGTGCTGAGGTTGCATCATCTCGTAGATTCCATCCTGTGTATTTGTCAGGGCTATGTCTGGAATTATTTTCTTAATCACTTGATTGTTTACATGAGTCTCTACAAGTATTTATTATTTGGTGTTTAAACAGCCAAACAGATTGAGAAAAATTGTAATAGGATTTTTACATAAGGAAGAAATGCATATACTTTCACCATTGTAATAATATTCAATCAGGTGTGAAGGTGGAAAATGACATAGGTGGTTGTTATTTGTTTCATGAAATTTAAAAAAAACCCTAAAGAGAGTGAAAAAAATCATTGCAGTTACTCAAAACCAGAATTTCATATTTCCTTTCCATTTCCCCAAGTACTGAATTATTTACACTTGTCAAAAAATATTTTTTAGTTTACTGTCTCTTACTGCATAGAAGGAAAAGAACACTTTCAATCTTACAGTTGTTTGTCAATTAGGAGGAAATATTTAGTCTGTTAAAGATTTGATCTGCTTTCTCCTCCTGAAAAAATTCAGTCCCCCTCTGTCGCTTGCTGTGCATTGCACTACATGCCTTCTTAACGTAACTTATGGAAGTAGGAAATGTAATTCTACCTTTTAAAATGTAACAGATACCTACCTACACCTTGGTTGATAGGATCCTGAAGGAGATTTAGTGCGTCAAGTACATAAATTTATGTCCGTCTACATTTTAAGACAAGCTAGACAGAATAGATAGCTAACTGTTGGTGGTCTTTTCAAATACAGCATAAAATTAACTCTACTCCACAACTAATTGATGCATTCTAAACCAAACAGTGACAGATGAACACTACTTTCCATTTTACTTCATAGTTTTTATAATAGAGTGTGATAAAATACTTAAATGTTTGTAATGTGTAAAACAGTTTAGATATCGGGTGGATGGCAGTGAAGAGATTTAATGTTAACTAGTGCTTTAAAAAAAGTGGAGATGGAGGGAAACAGAAGAGAAAACAAAATGTAATTCCTGGAAATTAATGGTAAAAAGAGTCCAGAATCTCCATTTGCTTCATCCAGAGTAGTTGGACTTTTGCAAGAAAATGTTTAATTCTATCTTTCTCATCCAAAACTAACAAAATTTTACTTTAATAAAACTATAATTTAAAAGAGTCTTCTTGCTTGGCCCATATTTGTGTGTATGTATTCACCACCCATCAGTGGGACAGCTGGACGTAGGTATTGATTCATTACCTGTCTGAATCTTACCATGCTGCCTCTCACCTTACACCCAATGTTTTAACGCCCTCCTAGTTCACAGTGCACTTTTCACGTGCTTGCCCATACATTAGCTGAAAAAGGGCTGCTGAGGATTTTCACTTATAATGAAATGTTTAAATTGTCCCTACTCTCCTCCATGCATTTCTGTAGAGTAAAATGTGAAAGACACAGGAAATGTGCCTGTAGCAGGAGTACTTTAGGTAATCCCAATTTCGTGAATCAGCCTGGAGGGAACCGTGACTGCTGATGCAATTTAACTTAATGTTAAAATTAATCTAAAGGTAGGTCTACTGTAAAAACTTGCCAGCATGGCTCTGTCTGTCAGAGATCTGATGAGTTATCTCCAACCAACACAGAGCTGCTGGCAAAAGTTAAATTCAGATGTAGTTAAAGAAGACAACTAAAGAACACAGACTGACTTTCTCTGGTAAGACTTTACATCCCCCAGGAGAACTAGAATAACTATTTATAAAATAATAATTCTGCTGATAGATGTTAGCTCCATAGAAAGGGTGGCAGTTCTCTCACCTAGCGGTTGACATCCAAAAATTGCTGTCAAATTCTAAGACACTTGCCCAAGATCCTCTTAGAGTCGACAGGGAGAAATAGGCACCATCAGGTAATAACTCTAGATATGTTTCAGGGATATTTGAGATGATTAACTAACTATTAAACCTTTAGCCTTACATGAGAAGAAATTCATCTCGGTAACATTTTGCTGACAGTGCATTTCAGGATTGAAGTATTGATAATTATTTACAAGTGTAGACAAGGTCTAATTTGAGTCCAAAGCACAATGACTGATATTTTTGTTGTCATACATCATCCCAATATAATCAATTTTATACTTTGAGGATTTTATTATGAAGATTAAAACAAACCTTGTTTAGCACTTCATTTGAATAACTTCTGTCGTAGGTACAGTGCTTTAAATTCCTTCGGCTTTTAAGAATTTTTGCAAACACCTCAGCAGTAAGTCAGTTTATTGTAGTATAGATTTCCACAGGATTCTGGAAAGGTTTGGTTTTTTTTTTTTTTCCTGTGTTTTTGCAAATAAAACTAATTTGCATTTCATTCTTACTTGCACTGTAAAAGCACTCTGCCTCCACTGTTCATTGCTAGAGATTTGAGCAAGATGATTAAGTCGATCTTGTGACTGGGCAGATTCTGTTGGAGACTGATGCAAAACCAGTAACTTTTTGTTACCGTTCATATCATGATCAGGTAGTGATTGTTTCCTTATCTGATTCAAAATTAACTAAGATAATTGAAAGATGCATGTTGGAGATAAATAAGCAAAAATCAGATGTCATGGAATATTTATGTTAAAGATAGCAAGTACAACTTGGATTTATTTTGTTTTAAATACACCTTAGTGATTTTTCATGACAGATAATTCAAGAACTTCAGACTTCTGATAATTTCATTAACAGAAATATCTGAAGTTCAATTCAGTTTAAATAATGCATTTGCTGAACTAAAATGTACTTGAGGTTGTTTCTGCTTAATATCTTAACATCTAATATGAAGTCTATTTGAACTCTATCAAAAATCTCAGAAATGGCGCTCTCATTAGCCTGTTGATTCACTTATATTTTTCAAAAGCTTCCCTGACAGTTCACACAAAAACCCGTATTACAAAAAATCCAACACTACTTCTTGAAGATTTAGAAAAGTCTACGTGGATTCTACGTACCTATTCAAATTCCACATACTTATTGAAATAAATGGTAAATTAGTAACTTTCAAAGTATTAGCAGAATTTGCTTAAAATTATAATCAGCTTAATTCAGAATTCTGTCAACTAGTTTTATTTTAAGAGTCTGGTAAATGAAGCAAGCATATTTCGTTAGTCTTTTTTCAGTCATGCGATGCTGTATTTCAGCAACGGTGTAGATACAGATTTTAGTTATTACGTGCCATCAGTAATGACAGTGCTTAATGTTTAGCCTCTCTATGCTGTGATCCCTTCTGACTTTGTAGAGCTATGGATATAATGTCATTGAAAATCCAAGTACTTACATAGATGACTGCAATTAATGTTAAAGGGAATTGGAGATTTATATGTGCCACTGCCATTATCACTAATGGAAATTTCACATGTAAATTGCCATGCATGGAAATAATATGCTTCTTAGTACACTTTATCTAAAATTCATCTATGCAAGCAGTCAATTTAAATCATAAATTCAGTCCTTTTACACTATGGCAAATATTTCTTTTTCAAAAATCAGGTTACCGATTTTAACATTAAGAATTGTCTTTATATCATTTGAATTATTGAAAATTAAAGGCTAGTGTATGCCTGACTGTGACATGCAGCTTCCATTGATTTCTTGAGATCATAGGCAAATGCAACTTTACACACAACATTGAGAACTCACAACTCTACCACAGCTTCTTTGGTGTACTTGCTCCCAGCAAACTGTGAGTGGTAGGCATCAAAAATGGCTAAGCTTCAAAAGATAATTGCTAATACCTCAGCACCAAAATGAGCCCTTGAGGTGGTACGTGTCTAGGGCAACTCTGAAAGCTCTTCATGAGGAAAAAGTCGCACCCATTGATTGGAGGGTACAAGGCAGTAAGATCTTGCTGAGGGATGTTATTCTCTTTCCTCTGGAAGTAAAGTAGGCAATAAAAGGTAAAGAAATTAGATTATAATGTGCAATGCTCTCTGCTGTCTGGGAAAAATGCAAATATCCTCACAGCTGTGAAGAGTACGCAATCCTATGATGACAGGGATAAAAGCTGGATCACCCAACTCCCACCGCATGGAAGCGCAGGTCACCTGAGGTAGGCTACTGCTTTGTCACAGTTGCTTTGACAAGATAAAAAAAGGTGTTAGTGTATGTGCACAGTGCAAAAGGTCATCTGAGATACAGATGCTGTGGTTTGGCACGGCAATGTAAAAGAAGAGTGAAATATAGTTTAAGGGATCGAGCCTAAGTCTGCCAAATTGCAGTGCAGGGACAGCTGAAGCGGTCAAAAAGCAAACGAAGCCAACAGAGCATACGGAGTTGTCTTAAGCTACTTGCGTTGGTAAACTTAAGACTGAAATTAACATGGCTATCAAAAATAGTGTTGACATAGCTATTGAGAAGAAAGCTAAGACAACTTGGGAGCCACGTGTCTGAAAGGTCTTAAAAGGAAGGATACAATATTAACAGAGAGTCCTGGTTTGCAGTCCTCTCCCCAGAATCTTTACGGTATTTTGTGCAGTGTTGGCTTACCACCAGAAACAGTCCTTGTAGTCTTGACTGGAACTCAGGATCCTGCAGGGCAAATGCCCTGCTGACTATAACATATCTGCCTTTTTACTTCTTTTCTCCACAGTGAAAGCACTTCACTGAGGCAGTGCCTAGCCTGGATCGGTGCAATGGTGTGTGAGTTGGAACCGGCGAAGTTTGATAACCAACGTTGCCTTGGGGTTATTGCATTGAAAAAGGATACTATTTAATGTTATTCTTTGATCGGTTCCCTCTGTCTCAAAGGTAGATGCAGAAATCAAAGCCGAGAAGCACGGTTTTGCTGTGAGTCTCAGATGTGTTTGCAACTTGTAGTAGAGTCGCACTGTTGCAGTGCAGCGATAATTGGGACCGTGCCAAGTAGTATTCTGCATCTGGAGTAGTTGCCTCACATGTGAGACTTCTTGCTCATTGTTATCCAGTATTAGAAAACAATTTCCACTGGATAAAATTTACGCAATATAATGATCTGTAATCTTAAAATGAAAAACTTGTGGAAGTATTTATTTTACATATTATCTACAATGTTGTTTGGGGTTTTTTTTAATTTTATTGAAGTTCTTCATGCCAATTGAACATTCTAGAAAGAAAGGTTTGGTATATATATATTTTTTTTTTTTTTAGTGTAAAGACTCTAAATAGCAAAGATGGTCTACTTTTATTGTACTCTTGCTTCTGGACTTTACGACAATTATCCTAACTTCTATACCTGCATCACATAAACCACATTTTTCTTCTTAATACGCTTCCTAAGACAAAAAGAGCTATACGACCATTGCCTCTATGTCCCCAGTACCATCTTAGCCTCCAAACTAATTCCTGTCCGATTTGACAGGAAGTGGAAATTTCAAAGATATTTAAGGTCCTATGGGTTCCACACAGTTAGAGCTTCAGGGAATGGCTCCAACCTAAAAATCAGCTGTTCTGTGGACTTCAGAAAATCCATGCAGGAAAAGAGCCACATATATGCTGCAAAATGACTTTAAAAAGAAAAGAAAAAAAAAAAAATCAGTCAAAGTTTGTAATTGTAAAATATATATCTATGGAAAAGCCATCAGTTACTTCATTAATTACAGGGTCCAGGTAAGAAGTTGTTTAAATTTTAATGGTATTACCTCTGCAAAACTGACTACTTACTCATGTTATACCATGAGAAAGAAGAGCACAGTTAATCTTTTCTACATTTGTATATTGTTCTTGTACGATTCTGTCATTTCCCTACTTCTTGCTCTGGAGTTCCTCTTGCTTCTGATTTCCTCTTGTATTTCCACTGCGATATCATTTTTGAAAGCATGAGTGAGCTTCTTTCGAGTGTATTTAAACAGCTTTGCAAAACCTTACAACCATATGTAATTACTTTTATAGTTTTCTTTTCCGTTCTTCATCTCTAAGTGTCATAGACAAGCATTTTAAAATTTTTGTTCTGACCAGGATTCTTATTTTACATTTGACTGCTATTAGTGACTCATTTCTCTTCTGTTCCTGCAACGGTGAGGTCTGTGATTTGCGATTTTTTTTTCTTTCTTGTTTTATTGGGAATTTCATAGACTGAAATTTCAAATCCTTTGATTTCATTACATAGTAGCACGCATCACTGTAAAATGTAAACCACTGAGATAGTCTAAACTAAGTGTTCATATAATTTCCAAGGCTAAAAAAGAGCAATATTAGGATATTAAGAACCAAGTATTAAATAACACATTTTCAGGGTATACTGTAAACAAAACCTGATGCATTTTCATGTGCTAAAGTGCGTAAAACCTAACAGAGAGGGTAGGTTTTACTTAATCCATTAAGCACATTTATGAAGATATTATCTTTTATCTACGCTGGATGTGTTACCTAATGAGCTCAAATCAGACCTCCTAAGTTTAAAAAATTCCATAATGGAGGTTTAGACATACCCATACCCTTTTCCTTTCAGCTTCGTGGGAATTTGTGCTTTGAATGTTAAAATACTACCACTCCTACTGTACCAGGATTAGGTGATATCATTAAAGGCCATGTACCTGCTCCAGGTCAACACGCTGAGAGCAGTAGTAGAGTAAAACACTCTTATCAAGTTATTCTGTTTATTAATAATAAAATTATGTTTGCTTGATTAACACAATGTAAAATTCTCTGTTTTTACTTTGCCTTCTTAATCAGAAATTCAGTTCCTTTTTTATATTATATTTTCCATAACTTTTATATTGGCATAGACTTTTTCACATATCTCACTCATAAAATATCTAGATAACGATGTACTCTTAGTAAAGTTCCTTTAAAATGAAAAATGCCATTGCAATTTCACTGTTCGTTAACTATTCCCAAGTCTTAATACTGTGAAGAGCTTCTACTTTATCTCCATAACAAAATATCTGAAAGGTGCTTTTTATTCTTCTTCTTTTGTCCTAATTAGTTTTTCTATCTTTCTATTTAGCAAAACATGAAGAAATTACAGCTTTCTATCCAGATTTTTTTAGCCTGGTGAAACAATTTAGTTAGGTAAATGGTATCTTCAAAGATAGTTATCATCAGCTGAAAATTTCAACTTTTTAATTTATTCCAAGTGTTTCATATGCAATCTTCCTGGATGCTTTATGATGAAGCTTTGGGATTTTTGAAGGCAATGATACTATATTAAAGTACTACTTAAAAGTTATGGAGATACATTGTTAGTTTATAAATCTAACCTTTCTTCTAGTCTCATGCATTGAAGGTACAGTAAAAGAACATAAACCTGATATGACGATGATGAAACCAAGAAATAAGAAATCGTAAAATGCCGTGAATTGCATTCCTAAATCTCTCTTATTGTCAAAATCTGAGCGATTAACTAGAAAAATAACTTTGTTAACTCAATTTCCTTCTCAGCAAAAAGATCTATATAATAGGTTTTGAGTTTGTTTGTTTTACACTGTTCTGAATCTCTCCTCCTGTCAATTGTATCAAAGGTTATGTTGAAAATGAAAGAAGTTAATTTTATTTTTTTTTTTCGCCTGGGAGAGAAAGATATCCTTTAGTGTGTCCTGTGCCTTTCCATAGCAGCGTGCATTTATTTTGACAGCAAAACTTCTCTTTCAAGCGTAGAAGAGAATAGATGACTGAATACAACAAAAACCTTTCAATAAGGGAAGCCATTTGGAATTTTGGAGACCCAAAGTGCTTCCTGCCCAATGGACTTAGCTTTTATTGAGGACAGTCATAAATAACTTTAAAATATTCCAGTGTGATAGGATGGAGCTGCAGATTAGGCCATTATGGAATTATAGTTCCCTTGCTTAATGATTTTACAAAATTGCCTGGCAATCCAACAAAGAGAAGGAGCACAACGTGGTGAATGCCGGCTAATTAAACCAATAATTGCTTCTTGTTGTGTTCCCAGATAATGTGCCCCTGATAATTTTAAATGAAGTCTTGAAGCTGACTTCTTGAATGAAATGCTGTGCTAGTTAAAGCTTCACTAACTCTCCGTGTGCTTGGAAACTGGCCTACTTCTCAAGGTCCCTTGCATTGCTCAGACAAATATTGCCACGGCACGTGAAGAACACAGGAATAGCTTTCCTGTATGTCAGGTAATGGGACCCTGAATTTCTGTGCTTTCCCTCTTTGCAATATTGTGACTAGTTCATCTGATTTCCCTGAACAATTCTGAAATTAGAGGCTGCAAATTAAGTCTTTGATGTTCAAAGTTCTGCTTCCCTTTTTTTTAAGACTTAGGAAATGATGCAAACTTCTATGTATCTCAGGAATGCTAGTGTAAATCTAGAGTAACTCCATCGAGATTTATGAGGATTTTTTTTGAGTTATATCTGTGTCAAATGCAAGTATGTGACTGTTGACTGGCAGCTATGTTTAGAACTTGGGAAATATTTCATGAAGTCCCCAAGAATTTCAAGGTGACCTTCAAAGAGATATGAGGAATAATTTGGAAACTTTTAATTTCGAAGAAGAATCTTTATTTAGAGGAAGAGTCTTTATCAGTTAATCAGTTAAAAGGATTTCTTCAGATCAATTGTAAGTATGAACTCTGCAACAGATAGATATGCTCATTGCGTTCTCACCTCTGCAAATAAATACATGTTGTTTGCATTTGTTAAATATTTTAACAAATGTTAAGTATTTTAGGTCACATATAGTCTGACAGAACGTGTGTTTTAACATGAGTTACAATTTTATGAAACCATAGAAGTGAAGGACCCACTCCTTTATCTCAATACTATTTGATATTATATAATCTTGGGTAAACGTGTGTCTTTTCTCCATTGGTGTTTAATGATTTTTACTAAAATATTGGACTGCAGTCTAATATCTTTCTATACTTTCTTTGTTCTGAATTATCCTTGTGTTATTTGACTGGAATGACATGAAGGAAAAAACAGGTAGGTTTTCAAAAGGATTGCTGAACCATTATCATCAGGACCTTCAAAGTTAAAGTATCTACTACTGTTTTAGGAACTGTGAATTGATTCTGTCTCAGTATAAGAGAAAAGTGTGATGCATGAGACTGGTCTGAGAAGTGCAATGTATGTTTTTGCATGTATGATTGCATTTTAAGGATTACCCAAAATTACTTTTTTAGGAAACTAAGCATACAAAATAAAAACATAGATGTAATTTTCAAAGTTTATTTTCTAGTACTGAGAACCTATTTAAAATCACAGCTTCCGGAATCATGAATAGAGACAGAGTTGTCAGTCATTACTGGTTCCTATCATATCACACAATGCACATATGATGTGTCCTCTGCAATCTGCTGTAATAGCCTAAAAAAAAAAATCAGAACCTGTTAGATCACATGAGCTAAAATTCCCATTGGTATTCATAAAATAGTGGAAGTAAAATCTGGCAGCAGAACTTGCCAATAGTCACTTTTGTATTAATTCTTGCAGTAAATGTTCATGACTGAAATCCGTAACTCCACAGTTCACAAAATGCCTCCTAGAATTTGTAGTCTTGTAAATTCGTAAGTATACACTTAGGAATTGTGAAACTGCATTTTTTTGTTGGCTTTTTAATGAGGGATAGGTCCAATATATCTTAGTTGGCAGCAACTGGGCAATGAAAAGCAATATTGCTAGTGAACGTTTTATTTCTATTTGCTCTGTGCCTTGTTAAGCTTTACTGATATAAAACCATCCGTTTAAAAAGCTGTAAAAAGTAGACTGCCAACACGCAGAAAAGCTAAGCGCAACAAACTAGTCTTAATATCTACTGGTTGATACTTCAGTGCAATGTAAAAATGCCTGATGATGGAGGGATGGATGGAGAGGAAAACAATTAGTAACGTAGGGACAAACCTTAGTTTCCAAGTAAATGGCTGCACTATTTATGATTGATAGTAATCACTTCCTCCTTCTTTAGTGAATATTTATTTGCACTCTGATAATATCTTCTTATCTAAATTGTATTGAAATAGTTTTAAATATTACATACAAGTATGTTTTTTAGCTTTGGACTATACATGATGTAAATATAATGCAAGCCAGGTATAATTTAAACTGATAATACAAATGTTGTAAAGGAGGTACATTTAAGAGCAATAATGTCACTCATACCAGGACACTGAAAAGCTCAGTATTATATTGGGTGACCCATCAAGTAACTGACCATTACCACTATCTCAGAAACAAGCTGAAAAAATATCTAATGTCAGCAATTTGTCAATAAAAAGATTTTCCAATGTATCTGTCCCCAATATGTTTTGAAGTAATATTGGCAAAATGAATGAGGTACTTTGAAGTTATATGCATTACTTTATGTGAATACTTTAATTAAATCTCTCATTGAAAGCTGAAAAATTACTGGAACTGGATGTAAAATTTTTCATAAGACCTAGTTGTGTTTCCAAAAATAAGAAATAGATAAACAAGTGTTACATTACAGCTGCAAGACCTTAATGACAAATGCATTTTAATCATGCAACAAGTATAGAAAGCTAATATAGAATTGTGCATAGTAGTTAACTTTTTCCTATGCATATACCAAATAAATGTACTACAGGAAAAGATGATTTACTAATCAACTGAATTATTCACAGTGATTGTTAAATCATAGAATAATCTATAAGCAATAAAGATCCCAATCCTGAGAAAGTACAAATCTAGATTTAGCACTTTTCAGTATGAGCTCACCAACATGTATTACATAACTTTTTTGAGATTAGGGCAAAATACGCATTCTGATTATTCATAAATATTATTCTATATTATTTTGCATTAAATACTATCTGTCAGGTCATATGTTGTCTATAATTAAAATACTGAGAACACTTGTGTACAAAATTGTGTGACAAAATATAGACACTTTTTATCAATAAAATCAATAATTGATCATTAACGATGAATTGTTAAGTAGGCTTTTATTTGTTGTCCCCAAGCATCACAGTTCCACTGCTGTTGATTAAAAAGGGACAACACACCAACTAAGAGAGGAAACAAGAGAAGCAGTAAAATAAGAGGGAAATAATCATACAAATCACTGTCAGAAAATGCAAAAAAATCATTGTCAAACCTAAATCTTCTGAGGTGGAAAACTTTAATTTTGATTGATACTCGTGATTAAAAGAGTTTAAAGTTAAGAAAAGGTATCCAATAAAGCATGTATTTTCAATGCAGTATGTGATCTGTGAGGGAGAATATAACAGCACAACCAATGTATAAATAGTGGCAGGAAATGAAAATATACCTGAACACAGCTTTGAGATATATTTATTAGTGTATTGTATCTACCTGTGTCCATACATCACGAAGCAACAGAAATTTTCAGGTGAAAAAAGCTACATGAATGATTTGGTCTAGGAAATATGTTATGTACTAAAAAGATTGATCTATTTCATTTTTCTGAGAGAAAATTAAGTGCCTTGACAGCCTATAACTACCTTTCTCTGACTTCTGACAGTAGCTTTCTTATTATTCAAGTAGAAAAGACAGAATGAGATCTGGAGTCAGACTAAAAATAAAGTGACAAAAGTTGAGGTAATTAAGCATTAAACATTTGCACGCTTATTCATGGGCAAAAGGATTTGAAGATCTGTGTGGCTCTTTATGGATAAAGACCTTAATTATGTGTTTAATTTTAACTTTCAGGGCTATTGTTTTTAAATACATATCCTTAAAAAGTTTAACAGTGGGCTTAATACCTTTAAAATATGGCTTAGTGATTTTTTTACTCATTCCACTTACACAGTATTTTAAAAAATTACACTCTTAAAATCAGTGGATACACACACACTTGCTTTTTAGCAAGGCTTTAATATTTATTTGTATTTATTCTTAATGGCTAAGTAACAGATGGTTAGACTTAAAGCACCATTCCCCTGGGTATTTAAAATAGGCAAAGACATGAGAAGAAATGAAAGGGAGAAGAGCAAAACAGATGTTGTGAAGCTGTTGCTGATGGTGAAGCATCGGAGGATAAGCAGATGTCTTCCAACTTCACCAATCAGTCCTGCAAAGGTGTTGACCACTTGCGAGAGATTATACGATGGCATTTGTTTCTCTGAACATGGATGAAATATTTGTCTAGGCTTTGAATGTAAATTGAAAGGAAGTAGGCTAGCTGGCCCTTTTTCATTCAGTCTTGAAACTACATTAAAAAGACTGCCACCTGTAGTTCCAAATACTGTTCATACTTACCGATAAAACTTCTTACATGTTTCTTTTGGAACTGTTTCTTCTCAAAACTGCCAGCAATACTTTGGACTTCTGAGAGTACTTTTAACCATATCATAACTGATAAACAGCACATAATAGCAAGTACATACGACTTTTTTACATACTAGATGAGTGAGAATATTTGATAGACTGACAGTTAACATAGCTTAATGTGTTTGCTCCTATTAATTCACACTTAGGATACGACTGTATGGTTAGGATTGGATAGCTTCTTATTTACACCACTTAAATGTATGGCTGGTAGCATGTAAGCCAATCCTTGAAGTTATTTAAATAATTTTGTATAATAAGTTATACCAAAACTTCAATGGACTTTTCAGTGTGGGCACAGTCTCATGTTATTGCAGATATGTGGTTTCAGGATGGCCAAAGATATCATGCTATCGTATAACAGACTAGCCAACGTTTCATATTTCAACTGATGAAAAAGCAGCTAAAACTCAGGCTTTGCAGTACTCAGTGTTAAATTCCAGAAGCTCCTCCTGTGATTCCAGTCCTTTTCATGAGTTGCCTCTCAAATCCATGTTCCTTGTATATGTAGATAGCTGACAGTTTTAGAAAGTCTTCTTTGAGAAGGTAGTGGTATTTGCAAGTGAAGTGATTAGTTTTGCATGAGTCATCGTAATTTCAATGAGAATATTTTTCCTAGAATTTTGAACTGTGTCTCATACAACAAAGCATTGTATCCATGAAGGAAAGAAAATAGTTTACAGCCACCTCTTTGGTTTTTCTTCCATGAGACTCCATTCTTTCAAAGCAGAAGGTAGGAAGAGTGCAAGGACTTATTTTTTCAGTGGTGTCTCTAGTAATATGTCTTTTCTTCAAATCAAAGAATTTTTTAAAGATAAGACAAACTAGATTTTTTTTTTTTTTTACTTAGAGTTACTCTTCACCATCTGGTATGTTATGTTGTAAGTACACGTATACGCTTAACTCTTTTGGTTTCAAAGTCATGCTGTTTCTTACAAGCATACAGCTTTTGAAAACAGTGGTTTTATGACATGATGTGGAGAGGAAAGATCTGATATCTTTATGATTTTACCCTTTTTTTGTACTAAAGCATTGACCTGAGTTCATACCTTTTTACTTGGAGCTAGAATTTGCCACTACAGTATGATCAGCCATTGAGTAATTTAGTGATGTTGCTCACTGACGTAGAATCTCGGCAGTCTTGAATCACGCAGCTCTAATGGTGCTATAACCCATTTGCCAAGATTAAACTGACCGCTAGCTTAGCACACAGTTTATTCTATAGGCAGAAGATTTAAATACTAGCAAAGACTATTTTTTTCTGCTTTTTGTATAACTAACTAACATCTAGACAGGCAAGCAGAACTAGGAGTTCACAGGTAATACGTAAACAACAATGCTGGAAGCAGAAGACAGAGAAAGACCAACAGTTTCGACAATGCTAATGAAATTTCCATTAATTCTGAGAACTGAGCTTGACTGGGTTTACAATCTTTGGAAACTTTCAGAATATATGATGGCATTCTATACGTGAAGAGATTTTGAGATAATATAGAAGAAAAATAAATACACAAGTACAAAATCTGACTAATTAACTTTGAATAAAACTGCAGTCTGGTAGTGACAGGTTATCATCTATTAAAATATTAATATCCCATACCAAGAACTGCAAATAACTGACTGAAAATAACCTCAGAAACTTCATTCCTCTCTTATCTCTAAGATGCATGAGGTACTAATGTTCATTTCCTTCCTGAAATCCAAGGAATTTACAGATCATCTTGTTACAGAGTTATGTGCTATGTATCAAATATTTTGCAATTATTTAAAGTCTATTTAATTCATAGAATCTCCTTCTGCATGAAGCAAGATAAAAGAAAGGGAAGTATGTGAAGAAAAGGGGAATCACCCCCTTCCTTGTAAAACTATCACTATTTCTGATTAAATATTAAAATAAAAAGAAACAAAAAAGATACTCAAGATTAGATACTGTCTGATCTGTGGAGAGGCACAAGAGTGGGATAAAGCAAAACATCACCAAATTTTAATAAAAAAAAACAGAATTAAAGCTATAACTTTGCATTGAGACTAAAAATCAAACTGATTCCCAACTTCTTAAGAACTGACAGTTTCATTAACCTTTTTATTTTATGGCTTCCTACTTTCTGTTTATGAATTGGATTGAAAGGCTGACATCAAACTAGAGCAAGAAGAAGTATTCTTATGACACTTTTGACCTATATGATTTCATAAAGCATTTGGAAATTCACAAGAAAAGTCTTTGCTAGTTTAATCCCTAGAAATGGTTCAGTAATGTCTTCTGTGCTCCAAGATCCATCAAAGATCTCCTAAAATCTTCTGCCTTTCTTTCCAAACTTTAATGTAATAGCAATAACCATTACACTAGTAATAAATAAGTGTAACAGGGCAATGTATTACTTTTCAATGGTTCTCCCAGCAACGCCATTTGACGTAAAGTGTCAGAATCTACCCCATAACCAGATTAATATTTTCTAAAGTAAAGCGATATACAATGAATCATTAATTACTACACATGCATCCATCCTCACAGCCTGCCAAGCTATTTACAATCTGCTTGCTTCCCCCTTATTTTTGTCTGCAAATCAAACCTTTTTTTTTTTTTTTTTAAAGCAGATAATCTACACGCGGAATAGATAGTTTTCTTAAAAATTTCTGCCTAAGAATTAATATGGCTAGGAAGTTGCTGAATTTTCACGATTCCAGGTAGCAGAGTCAATTTTGAAGCCTCTCGAAGACTGCAGTTTACAGCAGGTTTGAAGTTGTTCTACACTGTGTCAGATCTGGGCCTCCAGCTGATTTAAATAGCGGAGGTAAGACTTATAGCCACATTTATCATTTCCTCCACATCAAATGGATCAAAGACAAATAGAAGGAAACAAAACAAAACCCCAACAAAACAAAAAACACAAAAACCAGTGGGAATTAAAAATGGACTATAATGAATATACTATAAATGAAAACTGTCTATGGAAATGTAGACCTTTTCTTTTTGTTCTTTGCGTATTGTGTTTACAAATGTAGAATACCCATCACTTGGGTCTTCTGGTCATCTGGTATCTATCTGTCAGTCATGTTTATTTACATTTAATTTTCATTTTTTCATTGCTTGTAATAAAATAGATTTTCTGTGAGGTTTCTTGTGGTTCGCATGATTCAAATATATTTTAAAATAACAAAAACAGAGTAAATCTTTTTTAGGCAACTGCTCTGTACAGCTATTGGTAGAGTGTCAGACATGTTAGCAGGCTAAGGCAGATGTATTGTCTACTGCTTATAACCTGTTAATTTCTTTCTGCAATTCTGAAAATATTCTAAACAACCTATGCTTGTCTCGCAACACCAATTCATAAGTATTTTTTTCTAAGTGCTGAGGAACTGCCGTCTATTTTATGCAGTTTTTTGAATAGTGAACAGTCACTTTCCTTGGCAATATCTTTTTGCTAGGAAAGCTTTAGGTCAGATCTGAACATGACCCATTCGGCTATATCCCTTTCTGAGCCTCTAAATGTCAAATTTAGGACACATTCTAATGCTTTGTCATTCAGTCATACACTATGCATACAGAACAAAACTATAGTAAATTTTTTATAACTTCTCTGAACTGCCATCGAACATAAATTCTGACTTCTGGCCATTCCTGTTTCATGTATCTGCACTTAAAGCAACTGCTGCAGTAGTATTTGCAGTTTTCAAATCCGTCAGCTCCGAGGATCTAATGTCATTCCTTTCTGTACTGAACCAGATCTTAAAGCTAAATAATAGATGCTTTTGAGGAGCATTATCATCCTACTTTAATTAGTAGTATATTCCATGATAAATTTACAATTACCTCCGCCAGTATTACAAAACAAAAAGGATCTCAGAAAACACTCTTAGGTGCCTCCAATTTTTAGGAGGAGGAGAAATAACCTTTGCAGTTTGTTTGCTAGATTATTGTGCAGACTTCCTTTGCCCCACAAAGTTGATGCAACTTCAAGTATTTTTCTGTATTCCTCCATCTTCTGTAGGTGTTTAGGTTTGTAATCATTGAGATATTTTGCTCAAATATAGTAATTTCCATGGTATCAGTGTATTTTATTTGAATTGATGTGGTCATTCCAGTGTAAAAATGTGTCAGGCGTAACTTTATGTTTCAGTTATGTCTCCATTCTAAGACATCACAGTAGCTATGAAGCTAAAAGCAAGCTGAAGCTCAGTTTTAGATGCTCCTTGATTGATTATCCAAGTTTACAATATTGTGGTTCAGATAAATCAATGTATTTGCGCTTTTAGATGATCAGATAGTTCCTGAAACCAGGATTCTAGGCTTATTCTGGAAAAAAATACTTTGGTTGTCCTCACAGCTAGTTTTGTCAATGCCATTTTCAAGGTCTATTCCAATTACATATAGCAGACTTCATGGAGCGCTTTTTACCTGTGCAGAAATACAAACTGATACAGCATGTGTCACGGCATCTGTGTGGGAGTATGGCATGGTAACTCTGTACTTTACACTGTCTTCTGCCTGGCTTCAGCCGTATTTGAAGGGTCTTCCTTGTTTCAGAAATTCGTGTTCTACTTAAAATCCAAATGAGAGCTCAATGGAAGCGGGGAATGTGGAGTTCTTTTGGCTTAAAGAGGAAGAAGCCATTTTCAAATCTTGTGCCATAAGAGCATCTTTTCCTTAATCCTAGATATATTGAATTTGGATGTACTTTATGAACTCTATGAACTCTGTTTCCAACGAGGATGGTTTGGTGGTTGTTTTTTCCAAGACAATACCACTATTGTATTGAGGTTTCAGGACAGGAAAAAGTAGTCGTACACTGTGCACCACAATGTAGTAGTGTGTAGTTGTAGTTTTATCACGGAATTTTATTTATTGATTTATTTGTTTGCTAATTTGTGCACTTGAGGATTTCTTGAATTACTTATGAGTCGAGTAACCCCATGCATCCATACAGTCTGGGACCAGACTGCCTGAGTAGCAGGTTGCTGAAAAGGATCTGGGGGATGGATACTACATTGGGGATGAGCTAATAGCAAGTTCTCACTGAAATTAGGCAAGCTAAGCTACCTACAATTAGGAGATTCATGACCAGGAGATCATAAAAAAAATTTATTTCCTCTTTCTACTCAGTATTGCTGCTTAGGTTGGACCTGAAGTACTGGGGCCCAGTTCAGGAAGCACATCAAGAATTTGGGTAGGGTCCAGCAGAAAGCTGCACCTCCTACGAAGGGACAGGCAGCAAGAATATTCTGTTCTGTTCCCTCGGGGGATAGTGCAGCACAGGAGGGGATTGCTCAGAGGACTTGTGGTATCTCCATCCCTGAAGATTTTGATGACTTGGATGAACAAAGCCAAGGCTGTCTTGAGCTGCTGTTGATAAAAGCACATTTTCATTCCAACCTGCACTTCTATATTCAACAAATTATATGCATCTAGTATTGTAATTTCTGTCAGGGCGCTTAATAAATTTGTGTCTTTTAGAAATAAAAACAAGTCAGTTATTGATTTTTAGAATATGAAAGCTTTTTCATTTTTATATTCATGAGTCCAAAAATAAATGCAATTTGTCTGTGAACTTTTAGTACTGTAGAATGTAATGCCATAAAAAATCCAAAGCCTTTTATTCTTGCAAGAAACTGGTCTTCTAAGAATCTGACAGCTAAATTTTTTCCATTTCTACAGAGTAAAATCTTGTGCCAAAAACATTATGTTCTCTGGAGAAAAACAAGCATATACTTAGCTTTGTATTTATTATACGATAAAGAAAGGTAAGTAGAAAATAGTTCCAATTTTTTAAATTATTTTCAGTTTTTGTAACTTGTGTAACTGCTGTTTATGTAGACTATTACTTTTTAAAACCTTACGTGTCACGTTTAGGAAAAATACTATTGAAAGTGATAAGACGTGATTACCTCTTCACCTATCCCAACCCCTCCAAGAAAAAGCTTCTGAACACTTCTGTTTCTCCCTTTTTTTCCTGGTATCAGCACCAAAACTAATGTTCCATCTTACGACTTTGTGATGCGCAAAGTGCTGATATTGTTTTGACTGTAGGGACATAGAAAGGTGGATGACTCAACATTTAATAAAGATGCACCTTCATGCTCAGTCAAATTTTACAAGTGTATTATTTGAAAATTATTCAAATTACTTTCTATCTTTCTGATCCATTTTCCTCCCCAAATGGCCAATTATAACTTATTATTATTATTATTGAGCAGTAAATGCATCCCTTATAATTCATCCCTTTTTCTGGTTTGTAGAAGCTGAGAGACTGTAAATCTGACATTTGCTCACAGTTGCTGTGTCAGCTCTGTTACGCTGATGTCATAAAGAGATTTAATTAGCAGAAGTCAAAGGTAGTGCAAAAAGTGAAAGTTCCTCTTGATTTATACTTAGCAGGAAAAGAATATAAACCACGTAGAAAATAAGAAAACGAATCAAGAATAAGAGCCCCATGCAGGATAGCAATTTTGTGATAGTCTTGTACTGTAACTTTGTATATGAGCAGAGAGAAAAAGGGAGAACAGTAACTCTTTTCCCTCATGCCGTTGAAGACTTCAGCACTCTTCCGCTCAGGTCCTATTATGAGGCTAAATGTTTATTTCTAACAGAAAGAGGAAAGTGGAAAAACCATGTAAGATGAATCCTAGAACAGGTTATGAACTACACATTCACCTGTCACGCATGCTTTTCTACGTAACCTTATGCCCAGTTAACTAAAGATCAGGCAACCTGAATTCAGGTTCCTGAGAACAGAATTAGGAGGCAAAACTAAGGTTTTAATGTGTACTGAAAGTAATGTTCATATAGCCTGAATAGGTTTGATATGGACAGGATAATTCAATCCAGCAGCACGGTTCTTCCCAAGGACTCTCATCCTCAGCTACAGATGAGGACAAGGACAGAACTGTACTTGGCTTCTACCTCTTCTTAAATTCTCAGTTTAGATGTGAACTCTTACTGAATTCAGTCACCTTCTCTCTACTCTTGTGGACAAAAATAGAGATGCTTTCACAAGGAGGTCAGTAGCATTTCTCTAGAGTCCCCCAACATCACACTCTCTTCTTATTTCCTGCTATAACCCTTCACAGGGGAGGGTTCCCCCACAAAAATATTTCTTTTCCTACAAATCGCCCTTTTAAAGTTGCTCGATTTTAATACAGTTATAATAATTGTATTTTCATGTTTTGTAAGAGGATAGATGCATATTGACAATTTCTCATGTAGCACATTTCTTAGGAATAACTTTATTGCAGAAACTTCTCTATAATAGTCCTTATACCTTACACTGAGCTACGTAACTATTTCTCATGTATAAAACTGATACAGTTTTGCAGGTATCTAATATATAACTATATGACTATACTGTGATGATTTTTTTCCTCATTTTACATTGACGGTGTTCTGCTGCACTCAGCAATTCTTTTGAACTTTACTTATATTTCAGTCAGTTTAGGTGTAACACTGGGGCACAATTTCCAAGCAGGGGTTCTGATGAGGACCTGTGGCAGGGTATGTGTGCATCTTTTCAGTTTCTGCTACTTGGATTAAAGTCTACTATTTCAAGTTTTAGTGGTCCATTGACCTCTGAAATTGCTAACATCTAATACAAGAACAAAGAGAAACCTCTTGTCATGAGCGTAATGCCCTAATGACAAAGGATAAACAGTGAAAGACTGCCAAAACTTCAAGTAATCATGAACAGTTTTAGTTTTGTCCTTTCTTTTCTATTCTTTTCAACACAGCAACAAAAGTTAGAATGGCTTTTTTAAGATTTACTTTAGGGAATATGTCCAAAACTGTAAAGAAAATTCTATGTTTGGCATGCTTTTACTCTTCACAAGCTTTATTCTTATGCATTTTTTATTTCTCCTTGTTCTTTGCAAAAGTGCTTAACTTCTATGCCATCTATTTTTATTCACTATTCAATCCTACATAGTTAAATCAGTGGCATTATGTAAACATAGCACACAGTCTTCAGTCATTTTTTAAAATCTACTGATGCCATATAGATTTATTTTTAATTCCACCTAGTTAGAAAAAACATATATAAACTGAATTCACAGGCAAAGAGACTATTTTCATATAAGCTAGCAAAGCAGAAGTCTGATTGTTTATTGAATTATAGAACTACATTTTATGTAATAACTTGCATCTGTTTTGTTACAAAAATCAGTTTATTCACAGTGGTTACTTACGTAAAGGTTAAAGAAAGATCTCTGCCCTTTTATTTAGTCTGTAAAAGTTCAAGCTAAGACTTCATCTATTTAGTTGATAAATAGATAACTGCAATGACAGTCACAAATTCCGGGACAAAAGTATTATACAGGGCTGGTAGCTCCTCTCTTTTCTTTCCCCTTCCTGAGTTCCTCCCGTTCCATAGCAATGTTATGAAAAGTAAGAAATACCCTTTTGCTGGAGTATTGCAGAGTTTGCTTTTATTCTGCATTGGAACATAAGCAGCAAACTTTACAGGGAGGAGAAGAAAAAAGGGAATCAGGGGGGTGGGGGGGGCAGCGAGGAGAGAAAGGAAAGGTCCAATCTCTCACTATTCAATAAACTAACCGCACACTCTTTTGAAGGAGCTGAGAAGTGACTTTATTATAATGTATAAATCTGGTATTAGAAAGACAAAGATGCTGAAAGGTTCTAAGAAGCTCTTTAATCTGCTAGAGACAAACACAACAAAGGCTGTGGCTGGAAGATGATACAAACAAGGAAGGAAGGGAGAAATGCGGGAGCAGTCTGCTATCTTATAGGACTCTTTTTCGGTGCCATCCTATAGGACTTACAGGATACCGACCAGAGATGGAGTTTGGGGATTACATGGAATGACTGTCTGCAATTAGTGAAGTAGGCTTTTATAGGACCTAAGGGCTCCTACACACACTGGGATTGAAAATTGAATGGACATTTTTGAAAGCTGAAGTCACCAAAAATTTGAGTCAAAATATCACCTCACTTCTTCCCATTTTTTAATTCAAGAGCGTATGTCATTCTGGAAGAAATGTTTGAGTAAAATATGAGAATTTAAAGGATGTCAGATTTGTACATCTATTTTAAGGTCTGAAAGGATAACAAAGTAGGCTAATTAGAGGAAGTCCAAAAGAGAAGAACAAAAGAGATCAGAGCTCCAAGTAACATGACCTACAGAAATGAATTAGTTGAGTTCATTAAATATAAAGAAAACTGGGGGGGTAGGAGAGGAATAGGGAATACTCTTAGAGGACACTTAATGTTTGAAAACTCTTCAGAGCGGGAGAGTAGCACAATGTCTGTATCCACCATCGATCAGGTAAGAACTTTCAGGTAGAAATTCAGCTTAGACATAAATAAACAAAAAAAGGAGAATTAAAAAAAAAAAAAAAAGA
>VYXH01012645.1:2012-24415 GCA_013397275.1 Burhinus bistriatus | reverse complement strand
AAAAATAAAAAAAAAAAAAAAAGAGAAAGAACTAAAAAAAACCCCAACCCGACAAAGACAAAAGCCACAACACAAAAACAAAACAAAACAAAACAAAAAAGTCTCCAAAGGCAAGGGCAGTGAAACTTTGGGATTACTGTGGAGCTTTCACTTTTTGACAGCCATTACAATGAATGGCAGAGACGTAGGTGATTCTCCCTTTGGACAGAAGATGTAAGGTATACTGGTGTCCTTTGCAGTTCTGATTCCACAAATGTGTGGAAAAGCACTGTCTATTCACACTTATCAAGAAAAGAGTTGTGTGTTTATAAGGAAAGAAATACTAAGTGATTCCAATGTAATCATTTAATAATAACAATTTTCTGGAAATCCTTTGTTTTTTCTGATGGTTCTAGTCACAGCCTCTTAATGTCATTAGCAACACTACCTTCCAAAGAGAAAATGGCTGAGAAGGTAAAAGGCGAAGCTATGGTTTTAAGGGAAAAGACGTCCAGCTAGTTATCTTTTTCATTAAGTTTCTTTCTTTCTTCATCCTTTACAATGACAATAAAACAATTTTTTATCCAGTTATACTAAGCTTTCCAAGTTTAATGATCCTATTAACTCTCAGATGAAATCCACAATATATTCCTCATTATTAGTTTGCCAAAGTAAATGGAAATAGTACTTTAAAATTTAATGCAGACTATGCTTAATGATCTACACCATTTTTATTACTGGTTAATCTTCAAATAGTAGCATGTATAACATATAAAATACCCAGAAGGGAAGCCACCGCCACTACCACCACCAATAACAACAAAAATTCAATAAATCAGAATCCTTGATTTAGTAACTAGTAGCTTTGTTTAATTACAGTTGGGTTGAGTTCACTGGGCTGAGAATGCAATTATGTGCTTTGGTGCAACATTAGTAGCTCAGAAAAAAAGGCCTCTTTTTTCTTTTTGTAGCATTTATGAGAAACCATGATAAAATATTTGGCCATTGTCTGTTGTAGTCATCTTGTCCTGGAAAATAACCTTCATTTACACGTGAACGTTGTGTTTGGAGGAAGAAGCACAAGGGCATGGATGCATATTTCCTTCACAAATACTCCTGAGCGTGGTATGGATTGTTTGATGGATTTAGTAATATTTGTCATCTTTTACATACAACAGAGCATTTTATCTTTTATTCTTTATCTAGTATTTTGACTGAATTGTAGAAGTGCCTAACATACATGAAAGAGAATGACTGGTCGCTTTGTACATCTAGCAGGTGAAGCTGTAGGCAGAATCCAAGATGCGCGTGTTCAGGGCTTGAACTAGTTAACTAGATCAGGCTTTGCTAGGAAATGAGTATGTCAGTAATGTGTTTTACTGAGCACTGATAGACCTCAGATGCTCAGTTCAGATGTTCCAGATAGGAAAATATGCCGTCCACGTGAGCATTCGTTATGTGTTTTCTCATGACTGGGCAGTGAGAAATTCATGGTTTTGTGCCACAAATGAGTAGTACAGAATCATTCCATTAATACTGGACACCATAGTGATGAAGCCTTTTTTACTTATTGTTTGAGGACTTCTTTTCACCTTCTTTTTCAGGGAGAAAAAGCTAGTTACACAAATGGCATGCATTATTGATTACTTACTGAATTAGAAAGTCTCAAAATGCAACTTCAAAGTTTATTAAGATATC
Source organism: Burhinus bistriatus (assembly GCA_013397275.1). Classification (NCBI taxonomy): domain Eukaryota; kingdom Metazoa; phylum Chordata; class Aves; order Charadriiformes; family Burhinidae; genus Burhinus; species Burhinus bistriatus. The sequence goes on along the minus strand of VYXH01012645.1, from coordinate 22,738 downwards.
ATAACATTAATAGGTTATACATGTGGAGATTTGCTGATGACTTGGAACAGCCAAGGATTACTAAGGTTGATTATTGATGAAATTCACATGCAAAAGTTTTTATTGGACTGTCAATGTAAGGTAATAAGTACACACTTAAAATATATGTAATTAAAGATTAATTAAAGTTTACATACTTTAAATATAATCAGGCAAATTAAAGTAACTCTGAAAGATGAACTTCACATTTTTTAGCTCTACTGTAAACACCTGCAAGTACAGTTGTATTAAAAAAGTTGTGGATTCTTTGCTAGGGAGGAAGGATTGAATTTAATGCAGAATATTTTAGTGAAACCTTAGTAACAGTAAACTAAAAAGGGATTGTTAAAGAAGAAAAAAGATAAATTACCTTCTTTGGGTTTGCATGTTAAAAGCCAATTTGAAGGAAGTGTCAAGAAATTGATGTATTGTCTTATGTGCTCAAATTTTGCAATCATTTAAGTCAAAGCAAATGCTTTTGGTGCCTTTGCTTTTGGTAGGGGGTAGCTATTTTGATTTCCAGCCAAATGTATTGAATTATAATTATGCTCTGTCTTGGTATAGAAAATGTGCTTCGAATACCATGTGTTTACTGTGGCATCCATGTAAGAAAAAGAACTGCCTCCTGTTTCTCTTTGAAGAAACTTCACGGCAAATATGATGGCTCTCCTACAAATAAAAAGAAGACGACAGTCTGCTACCTATAAGTGTGTATGGCAAATTTATGTAACAGTGAATTAGATATATTGTAAATTTGTATTTTTCAGACATAACCCTCTTTTCTATGTGATAGCAATGTGACCTAAAATGTATGGTATTGTTGCTGTTTTCTGGATGGCAGCAGTGTCTAGTGCAGTAAAGAGCAATGCTAAAATTCTGAGTGGATAATGTAAAGGAGGAGGAATAAGTGAAACAGAATAATATAAAACTGAAAATTGGCTGGCGTATTTAAATATTTATTTTCTGGTGGTAAACTGAGACATTTCTAAATTTAGAATTTTTTAATCTAGAAATTTAATAATTTGGGTTTGGGTTATAGCTATACTACATTTAAAATTATCTTCAGCCTTGAGATCTACATCTTCATAACTTTCATATGGCTTGATACAGGCTTAATTTTTTTAAAATAGTCCTAAGACTTAAAATAAAGCCCTTTTCTCTAAAAATGTGAATCGCAATTTTTAAATATATATATATATAGCGTTTTCTCATTGATTTTTCAGGAAGTGCTTTCCTAGGATCTTCATTCATTTTTACTCTATATGTTAACTTAATTAGTATCTGCTTTCTAGAATTCTTTAAAATATGTTTCAGACTGTCAGCCTCTTTTCTATTTACAGTATGTTCTTAACTTTAGATCTATGTTTTTCTTTGAACGATTGAGACTGACCAAAATAAATTTCTTTTGGCATTCTATACCTTACATATGTGTTTTTCTTGAATATTAACTAAGATTATTTAATGCCACCACTGGTGATGGTAGGTCAAGGATGTGTGTATGACAGCTGACGTGCTTTCCACAGGCGTTATCACAGAAATAACCTGTTATAAATTGTAGTTTCCAATTTATGTTATCTACAAAATACACACGTAACTAATTTGGCAGTTCTCACTTCATCTAGCAGCATGAAGAAGTATCAACCTAGCATTAACACCAGTGCTTTGCTATAGTATTATCATCCTTGTATCATCTCTGCATCTCTATTTGGGGAAAAACACGGGCATTGGTCTAACTAAGTGTTTCAACCCAGAACTGTTTCTGTTTTGAAGTATCATCTTCTCATAAAGCTAATTTAAGCTTATTAGCCATGGGAAAAATGGCTCCACCGTTCCCATATAAGTAGACATTTTGTCTTTCTAAACTAGGTTAATTTTACACATATTCCATACTACTTACAAAATTACTGTATCTTGGCAGAATGCTCTCGTCTATCAGTATGCAGCAAGACAGAAAGGAATGATGAAATAGCTCAGAAATATTTGATTAAATTATCTTCAGTGGAAAATACTGTCTTGTTAAGTTCCCACAGGAAAACTTTTTTTTTAATTAGTTTTGATTAAACTCTGTGAAGAGGGTTTTTCAAGTTATGGATGGGATCGCTTGTTGAAACCAAATAAGAAATTGAATTCAGAAGAAATCAAAGCCTTGTGGGTTAAATACCTGCCTAAGCCTTCAGAAATCCAATTTCATGTATCTGAAGTAAATTGCCAAAAAAGAAATCTAACAGGCTGAAAAGGTGCATCAGTATCTGAGCTATTGTTTATCCTGGTGTCCCAAGGCTTTAGCGCAGAAGAGAATGGTAGTCAAACTTTTTGCATCTATGAAGAGGCAAAATACAGAATATACTACTGTTTGCAGACGAGAAAAAAAAATCAACTCTTTTTTAGAAAATGTTTAGAAATACTTGAGCTATGATAAATTGTAGTTTTTATCATGAACACCTGTTCAGCACTGAAGACTTTGTTTGTGACTGGTAAATTATGATTTACATGTAGGAGAAAGAAAAATCTATTTGTATATTAAAGAGAACACAGAATCACTATGTTTTTAAGTTTGATTTTTATATTATTTCAAAATTGTAATTATATTATTTTGTCTCCATATTATTTCATAGCTATGTTTTCATAAATAAAATTAATATGATGATAATAAAATGATAGTGACATAGTTGTGCTGAACCCATTACAGCCAATCTAATAAACATATTTTCTAAACAATTTTATGCATAATTTGTCAACAGTCCTATCTGAATCAAAGTTGTGACATAAAGATACATTGTAGTGCATGAGAAACAAAAATACTCAAAAAATAGAATTATTACTTTGACACAATGTTGTTTTTTTAGGAGGTTGACCACAGCAATTCAGTTTACCTTTTACATTTGGGAGGAGGCTTTTTGGTTTTTGTCTCTGAAAAATAACTAAGTTTCATAGATTCAGGGATGGAGGATTTTCTCCATTCCTTTTGATAATTTAAACAATAGATTTTTTGTATCTGTGATCACATTATGATTTCTTTCCATTTATGTGAAGAGTATTCCATTTATTTTTTTAAATGTTAAAAAAAAATAAAAATCCTAAGCTAGGATTTCTTATATTAAAAATTAGTGTAGTGTATGTTATTTATATTTCAGCTGTACACATATTATTTCAGGCAGTGGCCACAATGTCCTGGTCTGTAATAATTCATAGTTCTTTGCCTTCCTCCTGAAAATATGCACCTTAGTGATGTATTTACACACATTGTTAGTTCTTTTGAAGGCATTGGAACGTGCCACCTGCATAAGGATGTGTTTGTTTGCACAATTAAAACCCTAACCTGCAAACATTTACATCATTAAATCTGTATATGTGCAAAAAATAATTTTGTTATGTTTACGAGAAATAGCAGTGCAAGCAAAAATTAAGCTAGAGAATAAATTTTACAATAAACCCAGTAAAAGCTGAAAATTGGTTGCTGGAAGTGTATATTTGGTAGTGAGAATCAGATCACCTGCTTTTGAGATAGTTTACATGTATTGCAGAAACTTTTAGGAGGATTCAGAAGAACTTCATGTTTTGTGTTTTCATTGATATATCAACAATGTCTAGAAATCTCTTCCAGCTCACTTAGCAATATTAAACTATTGAGAGAAAATTGAAAAGATTGCACAGTTTGTGCATTGATTTTTATATTTTTTTTTCCACTTCCATATGTATTTCTATGAAAATATTTTAAGGTTTTTCCCAAAGTTGGCCTTGTAGGTGGGTATCAGTTTCTGGTAAAATAGATCATTTGACCTCAGAATCTGCAGACACATGCACAAATTTCATTTTGTGGGTTCGGTTGACAACGCAGCTAAGACATTGGTACATTAAAAGTTAATCCTTCAGTTGAAGTGCAGAAGTGTTTCCTCACTGCCTGCAGGTGGGAGATGAATATGCCAATTGGGCAAGTCTGACTTTCCAGTGATTTGCAGGTGAAAATGTAACCGGTGATAATTAAAGGCTAATTATCTTTAGCTAGCAAATGGGAACCAGGTGCTCTAAAGCAAAAGGCAAAGACTATATTCTGTCCTAGTAAGACCTTCTGGGTGGGGGAAAGGAGGGACTATATTTGATTGTATTTTTTTCTAGCTTTGAATTTTTTTATTTTGGTAAAGTAGAGGACAGATATGAAACAGTAAAACATAACACTTAGTTCCCATAGGTTTTGAGGGGTTATTTTAATTTAATTTAATTACAATTTTTTTGCAAGAGATGACAAAACAGAGTTAGGCAGTGATTCTGGAAGTGTTTTGGCTACTTACATATTAGCAGTATCACCATCACAGGCAATGTAGCCTGTTAAGAATCCTATTTTAAAAACAGCTCCTTCTGAGATACTCATTAAAGAAGTGTCTTTCAAAAGCTTCTGTCAGTGATAGCTTTCAACGGCTCCCCTAAGAGTGAACCCTCAGACCGATTTAGAGCATTAGAGCTTCCCACTTTTTTCCATCTTGCCTGTACGGTAGGATGTGTTAGCTCTTGTAGTCAGTCCTGCCTTTGAAGGCTCCTGGGTCCAGAGATGTTCACGCTGTTACTCCCAGACTCCTTTCCTCTTTTACAAGGCAGTCTGGTCACTATCACAAGCAGTGTCGTGAAGGTATTTCTTTGTTAGATTAGGCACCGTATCACTTACCTGGGAAGTAAACAACTCTGCATCAGCAGGGGGTAAATCTAAGTCTTTTGGTGACTGCTTGACATATTTACTCTTTGTACCATTCATGCACTATATATTTACAGTGGGTTTACAATTTAAAAAAAATAAAATCAATTTTCTGTTTAGACAGTTCTAGATAATTAATTACTGGTTGAGTCTACATATCATGATAATTAATCACTTTAAATAGTAGGTGATGAATCTATAAACTCATTTCCTTAATGAGCTTACTTTTTTCTTGCAAGGTACTGGGGTTGCAGTCACCCGGACCACCACAGGTGTCTACAATGAACATTTAGGCTTTACTATCACTCAGCAGATCTGTACTTAGGCTCTAGGTTATTTGTGGGACCTACGTGTCTAATGCTGCTTTTCTCGGGCGGGTGTATAGGTGCTGAATCCTTAAAGTACTAGCCGGGTAAGTGTCTGATTGATTTTTAAGCTATTCACTTTTTTTTAAAATGTGGCTTTCTTTGGCTATGTTATGTTTTTTAACCCATTCTGGTAGATATGTTCGGATTACACCAAATCTCACACTGAAGGTACAGAGAGGGGAAAGACCTTTGGCACCAGTATTTCATTTTTAAGCAATAGTTCAGAGGTTAATATACTCCTGTGGGACAGAAAGTGTGAGAATTATCCCGGGTGAGGAAAATCAACTTTGAACTGGAATGAGGAGAGATACCCCTTGATCTCATTCTCTGTGTTAGTATCTTGAAATACAATCTGTCAGCAGATTCTCTTAGAAAACTGTTTCACTAATTTGTATCTAAAAACCAGTTATTCCTAAATGTGGAATTTCTTTTAACTCTTCAGGTTAAAATTTATTTTGAGGGACTAGAGAGGTGTTTGTGTCTATGTGTATGTATATAAAATACACGCATTTCTTTATGTATCTGATTGAGTGGAACTGCAGACTGTCCAGTTACCAACTGGAGATATGGGGGGCATCCTTCAGAGATGAAGTTGATCTCCAGCAAGTTTGTCTTCTTGCAAGAGTGAGGAGACCTTTAGGGGCAATGGGCCAGGACAAACTCTGGCAGCAAAAGCCCGTGCAGGCAGGCAGGCCAGCTAGCCTTCTCAGTTTTCCGTTAAAAATGTCACCAGAATTTACATATCCTTTTGAACTTTTTTTTTCTATTTTACTGCATCAGCATCTTTTGCAGAAAAAATGTTCTACTAGTGCATTTTTTTTTTATTACAACTAATTGTAATTCTGATTTCCATTAGAAAGAGATTGTATGTTCTTATAGCTGTACTTCTAGGTGAAGGGAATTACAATGAGTCTTTCATTTTTATGGACAAGTATGTAAATAGAATGGTGGAATCCAATACTGTATAATTACATTGATCACTAAGTCTGATGTGGTTTTGTTCCTATAAGTCTCTCCTGAAAGAGTTTGCAGAAAGGAGGAACAAAAAAGTACTTTTAAAAAGTAGCACTATAAACAATAGCAACAATAGTTTATATGCATTTACTTATTAAAGCATTGAAACATCCAGATTCCCTATATGTCAGGTCAAATGGGCCTCACAGGTTGCAAGGAGGAAATAAAATTACCTTCATCATATTGAAAATAACCTACTCTATAAACTACAATGGCTGTAATTAGCAGAGCAAATTATGAAGAAGGACATTTTGTGAAAATTTAGCACTATGATAATACTTCAGCAGCTTTGGAACTTCCATGTAAAATTTATCTTGTCCTAAAGATATTATTCTCTTTTATTAGTTTGTTCCATCATCCTCTTTTTGGATACATTATCTCTGGAAACACTCATGAGAAGAAAAAGAATAGGTGTTTATTTCTCACTAGCATTCTGTTTAGTAAATAATGAGTCAAATAGCTATTCATCCAAATTTTCTCAAAGCTGCTTTACACGAGAAGAAGCCATGGTTTGTTAGTGAATTCCCCAAAGCAGGAACTCTCCCACAATGCCTCAATTTCTGTGCGGTGCCTTTGCACCCATTGGACTGATAGACAAGGATGTCTACAAATTATTTTAGATTTTCTTATTTTCTTTGTAGCCTTAAAAAAGTGTGAATTTTCATCCTGCTGATTGTTTTGCTCCATAATGGGTTTACTGGGATTTCTGTTTCAGGAAGATACCTGCTTGGCTTAAATAATCTTTTGCATTTAATTGTATTTTAGCTCACTTTATTTTATAGTATATCCCTCCTTCCCGCCCCCACTTTCCTTAGGGAATACTCATCTTCGATGTGTGTGTGAAGAACGAGAAAAACTGGGAAAGTTTGAAATAATTTTAAGAAATAATTTTTTCCAGCTCAATCTGTTTTTCCCATTAACTGTAATGCAGTTAACAAAATTCAAACGTTTTTGTATAGCATAGAATAAATCTAGTGCTATATAAGTATAACTAATAACACTATAGAACCTAATAAATAAACAGCTGTTTTCATTTTATCAGCGAAGATTCAGAAAATCTTGTGGACAGAAAGCTTTCTTTTTCCTTTGGTATGTATGTATGTCCTTGAATTTCACAAATACTGAAAAACTAGTTTATCACACTTCAGTAAGTTCCTTATGTCCTTGTTTTCCAACAGTGATAACTTAATTTTCTCAGTGAAGTGCTGGAAAATGCGACGTTTCCCAAAACAAATTATAACAGAGAAATAGAAAGCAATAGAGAGAATATTTTTTTTTCTTTACAAAAAGGTTTTTATTACTACTGCCATTTAAAAAAAAGGGCACTGAAATTTGAAGAGTTCTTTTGGTTTTGTTTTTTATCCTCAGGGAAGGAAGGAATGTGAGAAACAAACTTTGGTAGTTTCGTCGTTTTTTTCATAGAGCCAAATAGAACTGGTTAAAAACATCAAGATGGGACTAGAGGAAGGGAAGAATTATTCTCTAATAATATGGTTTTGTTATCCTTTGATAAATGTTTGGTAAAAATTTTGAGATAAGCACTTTAGGCAACTCGATCTGTACTGTTCTTAACAGTCTCTGTCATGTCTCTGGAGGCGGCTAATAAAGCAGCCAAATGTGACTGGTTTATCAGGGAGAGACGGAAGATGCATCTAGATAATGTGGCTGGATATAGAGGCAATTTTGAAAGCTGGTGTGGGCCGTGCATTTACCATTTTCTGCCCAGAATTTTTATGAGTAAATTATGTAGGTGTATGCAGGAGAGAGATACCTTGTTTATTATTTGGAAAGAAGAAAGGGAAGGAAGGAGCTGGAGGGGGAAGTTGTGTAGCCTCAAAATACGCGGCTCCTCTCCATGGGCTGCAGCTCCTGCCAGGAGCCTCCTCCTGCACAGGCTCTCCACGGGCTGCAGCTGCCTTCGGGGCACATCCACCAGCCACAGTGTGTGGTCCTCCATGGGCTGCACTGAAGGTGTCTGCTCCAGCGCGATCCTCCATTGAGGTGCAGGGGGACAACCTGCTTCACCATGGCCCTCTCCATGGGCTGTGGGGGAATCTCTGCTCCAGTGCCTGGAGCGGCTTATCCTGCTCCTTCTCTGGCCTTGGTATCCGCAGGGCTGTTCCTCTCAGATTTTTCTCACTGTTCTCTCTCACAGCTGCTGCACAGAGGTTTTTACTCTTTCTTAAATATGTTATCCCAGAGGCACCACCAGCATCACTGAAGGACTCGGCTTTAGGCAGTGGTGGGTCCATTTTGGAGCCAGGTGGCACTGGCTCCCTCCAACACGGGGGCGGCTCTTGGTCTCTTCGCAGAGGTCATTCCTGCAGTCCCCCCGCTACCAAAACCTTGCCAAGTAAATAAAATACAGTAGTTCATAAGCACGATAAAGAAAAAACAAAATTAAGCATCTTTGAAAGATTCACTTTTCTATTTATGAGATGTATCAAACAGATGTTACTTTACTTGTGTCATGATCCATACTTACAAACCAATTAACCTTACAGGGAGTAGCTTTTCCCCAGGCAGTGGTGGTATATAAGTGACTTGGCTGGTTTGCTGCAATGTGACGCTCATTTACACGGCTGACCAGGTATCTTGGGGGAAAACCATCCAGTTTATGCAGTTTAAAGCAGATCAGGATGGATTTATTAACGACGCAAAAATAAAAACAACACTCGGTGAAGTACACCTTCACTGAGACAAAGAGTATCACGCTTTCATACCCCTACAGTGAGTGGAAATCTTAATGTATGCAAAAGATAGAGGACTGTTTGGAGAGAGGGGGACTGCTTCAGATTGGCTCACAAGATCTTTAAATATTCGTTAATTTATAAAGACAATTTGCTCAGAAATAATACAACTTTCATTAATAAAATTTATTGATTAAGAACACATAGAAGTCAAACTTAGTTTAAAGTTGTTTCTGTTGCTTTTAACTTGGAAGACTTTAACCACAATGGTGAGTGTTTGTTTGGTTTTTAATATATGCTTTATTAATGCTGCCATCTTTTTAATTTTCAACAATACAAAGATTTCCCAGTTCTCTTCTATTTGTCCGTGAGCACCTCTGTGTATACAGGGGCTTTTTTCTCTTGACAAGGCAGTAGTATAAATTAGAGACCCAAAACTGAGGGGTGCTCGACAGCTACACTATAAAACTGCAAAGCCGTGCACAAGCTGACGACTGAGTGGAGGAACACAACGTTCCTTGAACAAGGGAATATTTAAGAATTTCAACTTTCTAAGGTCTCAGGAGATCCTTACATAAGCAGGATACTTCAATAACTCCCTAACTCTCTCTGCAGCTTCTTTGCCCTCTGGTCACTATTCGAATGTGTGTGAGCGCACTTGAGTTGCAGAAGTGGCCCGGTCAGAGCCCGAGTGAAGCCTTCTGCCCTTGGACATGCTTTGTTTGACATGGTATTAAAAGGTCAGGTTGGCGTCTTTGAAGAAAAGCAGCAAACCTGTGGTGTATGTTCACAAAACTCAGGGCTAGCCAGTGAATGCTGACACTGATCTATTTTGTGTTTCCCTCATCAGCCGCTTTAGATACTGACACTCACAGACTCCCCACCGGGTCCGTGGTCTGGTGTCACAAAGAAGTCAACACCTACCAATAGTGGCTGATGGTGTCTTTCCGCTTCCCCATAGGTTATTCCTGTTCCTCTGCATCTCAGGGGCTCCATCCCTTCTGCATGTTGCCAAAGGAGTTTATATAGCTCTGCTGTAAACAATCAATAATCAGCTTCAACTCTAACAGGAAAAAGTGGTACTTTTTAAAATTTTTATTTTTTTTTTTAAGCATCTGAAAAGCAAGTCTAATTTAATAACAAAACAAAGCCCAACAAAACAAAACCCACCACAAACAAGCAACCTCCCCAATATGTTTATTATTAACAATTAATTTAGGCAACAGAAAGGGGGAGGTGGGAGTTGTTTCTATTTGACATAGTTGCACATTTCCAAAATTTTTCACACATGAAGGTGCTGCCTAGCAAAAGGATGAAAATGTTTTTAATTTCTTTTAGACCTATAGCAGCTAACCCTCAGAAAGTTGTGAGCATCAGAAAGTGACGTTAAGTCTTTTATGCATGCAAAATATCTATCTGATTGATTGAAATTAAGTAACCTTTTTCTTTTAAGACCTGAGAAACCATTGTGCCATTTATTTCGGTTGTTTTCAGTAACTCCTCCTTGGGAGAAGGGGAAAAAGTCTAAATATTTGACTTGAGAACTACATTCTGATTACAAGTCTACTTAATTTTGGCAGTTAAAGGCAATATATGTTCACAACTGCAAATACAACTAAACATAGACTTTTAATCCAGTAGCTCTTTTTGTGACTGTCAATGCCATCACTTACAGCTTTAAAGCATTTAGAACGCTTCAGTAATTGCTTGGTATAGGTCCTGAAGTAATTAACAGAAAGGGTTTGGTTTTGTTTTTTTTTGGGGGGGAGGTTGTTTTAAATAACAGTAATAATCCATAGGTTCATTAAGTCACTGCTAACAGGAGTGCATGGCAACAGCATGGCCATGAAAGCATAACTCGGTTTTCCTTTGGCTGCAGCTCCAGTCTTTAGCGACTTCAGTATGTTGTATTCCAGTGCAAAGTGTACAGGGGCCAAAACTAGTACGTTGTGCAAGTGGAAATGACTCACGTGTATTGGTCCTTCTGGGCCGATTGTGCTTCAATGGCTTAATTCAGTGCCAGTAGATACCAGAGCTAACAAAGATATATAGAAATATACTCTATCTAGTTGTCATTATGTTTAATACAGCAGAATATGTAACCTGTAAGTCATTGGTATGTTACTGTCCATTTCTTTAGGAAAACCCTGTAAAACATTAAGAAGAGAGAGGATGCAGTTTAGCATGGAATGTACAATGTATTTCATTTCACAGCTTTAGAGCCACCGTACGTAACACTGGGTCAAATCATCAGAAACCATATGAAAAGGGGTATCAGAAGCACAGTTTAATTTAGGCTAATCGCATTGTCTTGACCACAACCCTTCGTTTCCTAAATGGCTGCCATTCTCAAAGTACTGCTGCTAGCCCACTTTGCCTAAACCCTTTGCTTTTCAGTAGGTGGTTTCTGTAGGACGGCTGAGGCTCCACACGCTACATGGCTACTCTCGTGCTCAGCTCCGCAATAGTTACATCTTTACAGACTTCCAACAGGGCTCACAGTATTCTTCCTGTACATGGTTCTTCATTTATTTGCAAAGTTGCACCAATTATGCATTTTCACTGGGAAGAGAATGTGGATTTAGAATTAAGATAAAGCTTTCTTTGGTTTAAAAAAAAAAAAAAAACCAGCCCAAAATGTATCAGTCTTACTCCTTGTATCTGATAGTAACTATAAATAGGTGGGGATTCATGTTGTTCAATGAACACTTTCACTCTGAACATAACGCTGTTTCTGAATGAGTATTTTTTCAGAATCATTTCTGCTTGGTTGCTAGCAAAACAAGCTCTCAAGTTTAAATAAAATTTTGAACCAAAAAAATTTAGCTGAACATGACTTTCTTCATTTGAAATACTAGTAATAGCTTTAAAGTATGAATTCTCTGACAGTGCTTGAAAAGATACACCAATATGTTCCTCTCTTGTCCCTTGGTTAGCGGAGCTTATCTTTTTGCATGAAAAGTGTTTGGAAAAGTATATTAATTGTCAAATATGTGCATGATGTGAGAGATGTAAGTCTTTGGGTTTTTTCCAGATTGAACAGGGACTTGAATTAGTACCCTTGAAGAGGAGAAAGTTATGTTAACAGTAGCCTAATGCTAACATTCTCATAGATGGTTTTCTGTCAAGATTTGGGATTTTTCTGTGTATCTGGTTTTTTTTATTTCTGAGGATTGGTTAGCTTCAGATACAGAAAGCGTCTGGTGGTGTGAGCAAGGGAGCTCACAAAAGAGACAAGTTATCTGAGGAATTTCATTATTCCTATTCGCATCGCTTTCTCAGCTGATAGCAGCTTTAACAAGTTGCTTTTCATCAAAATGAGGATTGTGACTAACAAAGTGGGATGCAGAAGCCCAGGCTCTGCAGAGCTGTGGGTCTGACCGCTGCCTGGCTTTCTCCCTGCCACGCTGCAGAAAACATCAGCTTGTTCTCCTCAGCCATCTGCAAAAGGTTCAGAAAGGAGAAACCTTCACAAAAGTCAGAAGTTCCCCAAGATGGGAATAAGTGTATTTGATGATTAGCAATTAGCAGGTGTCAGACAGTCTCAGAATGACAAGTGCCGAGTGCGCTGACGTGGTCTGTGAGCAATTATATCAGTGCTGGTTTCGGTATGGCTGCCCAGCCTGAAGTCTGAGTGTCACGCATATCAGCCAGGGCTATTTGTGACTGTGTGTTGTTGCTGTCTGTGTGAGTGGCTTATTCATACTAGGTGAAATTTTTTAACAATGACTTGCAAGGCAATCCTTTAGTAGCCCATAACATCTAGGAGAACTTCATGTTTTCCAGTTGTTTAATTGGACTTTAATTGTGTATGTTAAATTAATATTACGTTCACAGAAGTAATAAGTTTCCCCCTTAATTCCAATGAAGCTGTGAAGAAGCAGAGCTCTATACGCAAATATCAGTGAGGACACTTTTATTACATATAAGCAGAGCTAATTACTGCAGTCTTTAATGAAGTAATTGTTATTAATAATGTTGGCATGTTTAATAAGGAAACCTGAGCTTTGAATTGGTTAGACAACCTAGACTTGTGGAGGCATATGTGGATACATGGGAATTTTTTCTTAATGAATTTAAAGGTAGCTAGGTTTTTGTTTGGGTATGATGTGTTTGTTAGGGGGGAAGTGATGTGGTGGTTGGGGTTGGTTGGTTTGTTTGTTTGAAAATAAAACCAAACAACTTGTTGAAGACAAGCTCTAACGTCTGAGGTTTACCAGCTCTCTATGCTTTTTATTACTGCTGTGTTAGTCTGTAATTCCAGTGTAACCATCAAGCCTCCAAACCTCACAGGCAGCAGAGGCTTCCGTCACAGCCATGTGCTGGGAAAGGCAGGGAACCTAATTCCGTGAAACTTGCCTTGGATAAGGATGCTGGGGATAAAATGTTGAGACACAAAGTAGTTGTTCACCTGCAGAGGGTAGCCAGCTATTACATCAGGTCATCACAGCTAGGGTTGCTCTTGCAGTTTCTCAGCTTGAATTGGCAAGAAAACTTGCAATTTTCTTTCTGGTGGGTCTGAAGGGCATCAGTCTTGCATAGCTGGATATGAACTAATTATAATCTAAATAAATAATAGGACAAATCATAGTATTGTATTCTGCTATTTAGGAAATTTATTTTGCATAGTTTATTCCTCTACTGTCTCTCAAAATCAAGAAAAAAGGGTTTGATGTACAGTAGCTCCTGAATATCTCTCTAAATACAGTACTTTTTATCAGGTTGCTTTTTTCCTCTTTGTTCTTTAGATTCTTTCTGTTCTTTTGGTTCTTTCTTACTTGAGACAGCTCTCATGCTGCTGATTCATCTGTGTTATTTCTGACTGACCTCACAAAGTGCTTTTTCTTTAGCTCACCAATTTTTGTCAGTTCCAGTAAGAATATCTGAATAGTTTATATATGAATTAACTCTAGCTCTTTGTGTCTAGGGACATTCATTACAGTTTTCAGTGCCCATGAACAGTCATAAAAGCATTTAACAGTAATGCAAATTTAAATTTAGTTGACTAGGTAATAAATCACTCTTTCACTTTTTCCTCCCTTTTATCTTTTAGATCTCTATTGCATTTGCTATACAGCAGACTTACATTTTATTTCCTGTTACCACTCCTGCCTGACGCAGCTTTAGCAAACCTCTTTACATTTGTTTTCATATTAATGACCTCTTTTCTGGTGATCAAAATACTTGATCTGAGACAGGTCTTTATCATTATTGTCACTGATATATAGAAGGTCCCTTCTAAGATTTTTCTGGTTGCGTTTTTTAAATCTTCAAAACAGATGGATTTGCCTCTCTGTGTACTCTAACATGTTGCATTTGGGAACACTCCCTTGAAAACAGACCTGCCAGCTCTTGAGGGACATGCCACATCTCCCTGGGAACCATTTTGTTCACCCTACTGAAATAGGATGAGGGAGCCGTATTTCGGTTTCCCCCTTTCCCCTCTCCCATGGCCACTGAAGGTGGGAAGTGTTTATCTCGGATCAAGAAGGAACCCTTCCCTGAAGGCAATCTGTTAGGAAATCTCAGCCCAGTGCTGCACCGATGATGATGGTGAGGTCCCATATGCATCAGACGCTGCAACTGGGAAAACATTTTGCAAATCGCTGTGCTGGCTGATTGCTGCCCCCCAGCTCCAAATGCTGCCCATCATGCAGCACCACAGCTTTTCTGTTAAAGAGGCTTGCGGAAGGGTCTGTAAGCTGGTCTGGTATAACCGGACATGGGAAGGAACAGCCCAGCTGCGTTCAAGGTCTCGCTTTTCACTTTACGCACACAATGAGCTCCTTGCAGCAGGAACTCTTTCTAAACATTTCTACAGCAGTGGCCACACTTTAACCTGATTTATTTTTGATGGGCACTATTTCAGTAAATGTGTTAATCAAGTGACATTGAGCCTCTAGTAAACCATGCCTGGATAGTCCTTGTTTACAGAAGAAATACTCTTTACCTCATCTTCTCCTAGACCAGAGGTAGCTGCAGAAGATAGTGGAGATCCCTGACAAACTCCTTAGAGCTTGAATTTCTGCTGCTGGTCACTTGAGTCAAACAAATAACATTTCTAGCAGCTTCCACAAAAAAGTGTTTCATTATGTTGTCAGGCATGAAAATTGTATTGCCGCTACGTACAAATGTTTTTAGAAGAAGTGACAGCTTTTTGATTTATGTGTCTTTAAGATTCTAGCTGAAGCTGGTGATGATACGTGACACCAAAGAGGAGAAAAGCTTTTTCACTGTGAGACCCTAAGAAGGAAAAGTACTCTTTGTTGCTTCTCACGATCCAAATTAAGCTTTCTGTTGGGCAATATGAGAGACACTTTAAGACCGCATAGAATGAAAGCTCTTTTTGAGCACCATCCAAATATGACTCACCCTATTTAAGAGAAATGTTCCAGCTGTACTTAGAGGTTAGTCTTAGCTTCTTTGAACGTGTACATGCTTGTGTTGAAAAGACTGATAAGTAGCGAGTGGTTCTGGGATCTACATTCTTCCCAGAAAAGTTCCTACTTTGAGGAAGGGAAGGGGGAGAGAAACAAACCTTTTATTTATGCTAGCTATTGCAATGTGGTTTGTGACATTTCCAGGGCTAACTAGAAGGACAAAGAGGAATAATAATAAAAGATAACGAGAAAATTATTTATGTAAAAGCTTGAGGGTTTTTAAAGTATGAATTAGAATATACACTCACTATTTTAAAATATGAATCTGTTTCATCAACAGCCTTCTGATGCTCTAGATTCTCTTCTTGCTGTGCCACTTGTTTTGTAACTAAAATAAGTCATATTCATAAATGTTCCTGCTCATAAATTTGTCTCTTGGGATTTTTAAAATATACCAGAGAGTTTTCAGTCTTTCATGTGCTTTTGTTTAGTTTCAAATGTGTGCAATCTAAAAGTTAGAAATGTATTTTCCTAGCAGCAGGGAAAGGCAGATCTCAAACCAAAATATTATTGCTTTGGATTTTTTCCTCTGGCACAGTTATAGGTATTTAAATATGAAGTATCAAATACTGAAACATCTTTCTGAAGTTTCTTTGTGAAAGCTTTTTAATCACAGAACACATTATTTCCCTAAAACTGATGATGAAACAACATGTAATCTTTTCTGTCAGTATATCTTAGTGAAATAAAATCTGACTAACCTGGGCTGGCAAAAAAAAACCCAAAACACCACCAAAACCCCAAAACCTGTTCAATACGTAAAGTCGTGGCTGTACTTTACTTTAAAACTCACAATTTCTTTATACTAAAAAGACTGTGAAACCACAAGAACCACACTTCTGAAGTGAAACTTTTTTTCTTCCTTAATGCAAGATGCACGCAAGTAAACAGCAGATGTTAAAAATTTCAGATATTTAAGACATCAAAGTTTTCTTCTAGTAACATACATGGGAGATTTAAATAGATATCTCATTTTAAAATCAGCAGGAGATATCTGAGAAACATATTGCCAAGAAAGAAATAAGAAAATTGCCTAGTACAATCCAGTCAATATATTATTGTATGCCAACAATCTGAGAAGAATAAGATTGATATCTGAGAGTGTTTCAGCAGCATATCTGGTCAATGCCTAAATCCAAACAGTTTTATTTGTTTCTTCAGAATAAGTATCATTTTATTAAATGAACTGTATTATTTATGAAAAATATATATACATATCCTGACCAGAGCATTTAGATTTTAACAGCGTGAGCAGACCCCCTTTCCTCCCTAAGAAAATACTAGCCTCCAATTCCCCAGTTCATCTCATAACTTATGCCTGGACTGACAATTTAAAAATAAATAAATTCAATAAAGACATTCAGTCTTATTTCAAACAATTCAAGTGGGAGAGTATCTACCCTGTCCCCTGGTATTTTTTTTTTTTTCCATGAGGTTAATTACCTATGCTGTTTAAAGTTTGCTGTGAATCAGAGTACAGCTTATCAGAAGAACGCAGATCTCAGCTGCTTGTATTTTCTTTGTTGTCCCTTAATGTATTTTTTTCCTAAGCTGTATTTAAAGAGCGGGCCAGAAGGGCAGAAACAAACACACATTTATTTCTGTCTTAGAACCTACCATTTGATCTTTTCATTTTCTTTTAGTGGTGTATAGAGCCAGTTAAAACTCTTGCCGTTTAGAAGTGTGTCCCATTGATCTTTTGGAACAGCACTAGTTTGGACCTTCAGTTCTCAGCCAGAGTTTGGCACCACGCTGATCGCTTCTGTGCTGTGTAATGGATTTGTCACAGCGGTATTTATAAAGCATCTTTTCTTGAAAATAAAAAGACATCTTCACCCCACCTCCCCTCCCAAAAAAGGGGAGTTAAAGGGAAAAAAAAAAAAAAAAAGGTAGACTGAAAAAGACACTGCCAAACTCTGTGGGAAGAAGAGAACTAGGAAATAAAGCGGGAAGAAAATTTGTTAAATACGGTGCTTATGCAACAGCAACAACTTCACTAAATGGCAATATTGGACAAGATAAAAAGCATCTGGCAATTCATGACATTTTTCAAAACTAAAAACAATGTAAGCAAAAAGCTGCTGTTTCCCTAAAAATACAGTTTTACAGTGGTTCTGGCTCATTGAGTATGGAGATATATGTATGTTGATAAACTAATGCTGCATTTTTAAAAAGTTGTGTCACAATCACAGAGGAATTTCTATTTAAATGCCTAGTTTTTAGCTTTCATGTAAGAATATATATAACCCATTTCCTTTACACTGTCACTCTTCTTAGAAGCATATGGATAATTATAATTGTAAATAAGCATTATATAATTAAAATATAAATCAGCATTAAAAAAATTAAAATTAGTTTTCCTTTGAATGCTTTCATTTCTGCTGTATTATAAATGATGGATTAATTTCTATTCACTTCTTTTAAATACCTTTGAGCAAAAGCAATGATTTCGCTGCTTAAAATCCTAACTTCCTGCAGCAATTTTTTTGTTGTTGTTATTATTTAATTACTGGTATAGCGTGAACTATCATATGTTATCCTTAAACTTTATTTCCAGCAGGAAAAAATTATAAAACCTTTCCAAATTCTTTAGTCTATACAGTATTTTTTTTGCTTGATGCTTTAAAAAAGATCGATAGTAAATAGAGATTAAAGCACGCTACTAGATTCTGAAGTCCTCACCTCTTGCTAACGAAAGATTTCAAGTCAAATAACCCTGTAAAAGCTCAGTCAGGCTAACTGTAATACAGCAAAACCTGGATTTAATCTTGAAAGACTCCATGCTCACAGGACCTTTTGTGTTGAATTCTGCTCTTCACAAAACCATTACCTCACAAACTGGCCCTGCTGAGTGCCACAGGTGAGCATATTTATCTCAGAAATAACAGATTTGGGGTGTTGCATCCAGAAGAGCAAAGGAAAAACTGAGAAGGTCTTGGGGTGACTAAATAATCTTTGAGCTGTAGTTGGGCAAAACAGTTGGAGGAAGCTGAACAGTGTATTTCTACAATGTACATATGTGTTCCTCTAGGCCTATACATATCTTGCTTGTGGTACTACCACTTCTGTTATCATGATCTGAGCAAACATTCACATAAAGGACTTGAGCCTTACTTATCAGGGCTACTACTCAAATGTTTGCACGTCCATGAGCAACCCACAATCAGTTTTCTGAGGTTCCTCAGCCCTAAAATATTTGTCATGTAGAAAGTTCCAGAGAGGTGTCGTCTTGTTTTTTTTGTAAGGGTCTTGTGGTTTAACAGCATAATTTTCAATGGAGTTTTATATTCTTCCTCGTATCCTCATGCAGGATATATATTTTGGTCCTCTGGAGAGAGACGTTTCCAGAGACAACCTTCCCTACAGAAGGGACTGATCCTTTCCAGTTACTGCCACTACATGGATTTTCAAAAGAGGCAGAAATCCAATATAATAAATACTGGCATCATATTGGCCTTTGAGGTTTCTCCTTCAGATAGTTCAGTGCTACTATCTCAGCCAGGATTAGCTTTCAAAGGCGCTGCATTCAAAGGTACACTGCGCCTTTTAACTATTAATCACTTCACTAATTGGTAAACTATTTTCTACACTATGGAAGAAATTTTACTTGCTAGATACTCCATCTCCCAAGCAATCCAAAGCAATGAATGCTGCGTGCTCCTGATGAGCACTGCAATGTAGAAGTCCTAGTTCCTCAGTGTGATCAAGGCAATGGTGAAGGTGTGAAAAAATTAATACATTCTTATTTCTGATAGTTTTATGATTTTGCATGAATGTTCATAAAATATGAACTTACGGACTTGTAATTATAAATAGACATGTGTCTATATTTTACCGATTGCAGTCAAGCTTTTTCAAACTGTTAGCCTTCATAACTCTTTCAGTCCTGTTTGGTGAAACAGTAACTGATTCCAAAGTTACAGTATTTGATAGTCATATGCTGTATTTACAGAAAACTGTTTTTATTGCATTATGAAAAACCCGTAAGCAGCACTTAATTTGTGAAATTTTTTTGATCCTGTACTTTGGAGGAAAGCTTTTGTGCTAATGGTTGTATGTAGTATCTCATTATATAGACAGAGTGAACTATATCATTACTAGTGGTGTGGAAACCAGCACATCTAAGGTGCAAAAGCCAATTTTTTTCGAAATCTTGCTTCATCTGAACATTTGGGTTTTGTTAATTTTTTCCCCCCAATCTCAGTCTGTCTTTTTTTTTTTTTTTTTTTACTTTGAATTTATGAGAAAACCTTAAAGGAGGTTTGTCAGTTCCTAACTAGAAGATGCAGGAGGGCTACAAAAGTGATTGTTAAGCAGTCAGTAGCTTCCTTGAGGGCTGCACTCATTACAGTGGGACCCAAGCACGATGACAGAGCAGTTTCAGCAATTCTTCCTTTCCCGCTACCTTTTCTGTTGTGCTCTTCCTCAGAGGTGATAAGAAATAGCTGGTAAGACACGGGCCAGATAGGATATGAAAAGTCACTGCCTGTTGTATAACGTGATGAGATAGTTGTGATGCTCTTCTGACATTAGGTCGTTACGCGATGCATATTCTAGCCTTTCTTTGACTCTGCGATATCGTAAGAGGCACAGAAAATGGCACCTGTACAGCGGTGGACTGGAAGCCAGCAAGGCACAGGGTAGACGGGGGGCCGTGAGAGGTGCTGTGAAGATTCAAAATATAGCTGGAGGTGGAAATTGTACTTATTAGTGCAGGGGGATTTCACTGAAGAATGAAAACATCATCAAATCCTCGCAAAACACAATGGATTCAAACAAGAAGTACTTTTGGTATCAAAACGTAGTTACAAGTAGAGGATGGCTGAGAAATAGGAACAGACTCTGAGCAGACTGTACTGTAGGGATAATTTTTTCTGATTTATTTTACCTCATTTTTTTAAAAACTCTTGCCATTCCACTAGAGGGAAATAAAACAGTACCCCCACAATGTTTTCGAATAACAAGATACGCCATTGGTACAAGGTGGGCACAAGCAGATTCTGTATTTTAAGATACCAAAAATAAGCTTATTCATTTAGGAGAAATAGCAATAAAGCACGTCTCTATTCCCTGTCTCTATACCGTAAATTACCCGGCACTTTAGTACTTTTATCAGTCACCTGCGCCCCGAGACAAGAGGTAATGGGCACACACTTGAACATAGGAAGTTCCATCTAACCATGAGGAGGAACTTCTTTCCTTTGAGGGTGGCAGAGCACTGGAACAGGCTGCCCAGAGAGGTGGTGGAGTCTCCGACTCTGGAGACATTCCAAACCCTCCTGGAGGCCATCCTGTGCAACCTGCTCTAGGTGACCCTGCTCTGGCGGGGGGGGTTGGACTGGATGATCTCCAGGGGTCCCTTCCAACCCCGGTGATTCTGTGATTATCACGTCATTGTGAATTAACAAAGCTGACACTCTTGTCAGCCGCACAGACGTAATCTGGGCGTTGCCGGAGCAACGGCGGGAGATTTAAAGGCGGAGGGGCTGAACCGGGCGGTCAGCCGGCG
>VYXH01012644.1:115381-136846 GCA_013397275.1 Burhinus bistriatus | reverse complement strand
TCCTGAATCCAGATCCAGAATCTTCAGAATCAGTTCCCATTCGTTGCTGAGTCCAGTCTGGGACTTCCCTGGTGCCTGCTGGTGACATGATTGTCATCCTGGGAGCTTGATACGGTTTTGTATGTATTTAATTTTTTATTATTATTTTATTATTAATATTTTCATTAAAGTAATTTAGTTCCTTCTAAACTCATAAGTCTTTTTCTCTCTCCCTCCTCTCCTTGAAGAGAGAGGTGGGGGAGAGCAGCTGTTGTTCACCTCAGTGGCCAGTCTGGCCTAAACCATGACACTGAGAGTACCCATATTTTTTCTTTAACTCTTCCTTGCTACATCAATCGTTTCATGCTTTTATCTATTAATATGGGACAATCAATTTTTTTATACAATAAGCAGTCACTAGCCCTTTAGGGCTTCTACCATAAACAAAGATGCTTTGTATTGCATCTTGTATATATTGTAGCAATAAAATTAAACTGTATTTTTTAAGAAAGTACTGTAAACATTCCCATAAGCATTAGGTTCACTGACAGCATGTATGTACCATTCAACTCTAAGGCCCAGGAATATAACTGGAATTCTACTGTTTTTCTTTTTATTTGCTAAGTCATCAAAGCTGTTTTTAACCATCAGAGTTCTTCTGAAGCCTAATGAATAATTCACCATTTTTTATCTGAGTGATGGATTCTCTGACATTATCAGTCAAGCAGAGGTACAGCATCTTGTACTACAGCTTCATGAAATGTCAGATGATACTTCAGCATAAACATTTACTTCAAGATGGGGTGGGGGAAAGCACTCTTAAAATACCAAGTTTCAGGAAGCGATAATTTTCCAGGTTCAAGCTTGATGTTCAGGTTTCTCTACAGCTATCATAGAATCATAGCATATCCTGAGTTGGAAGGGATCCACGAGGGTCATAGAGTCCAACTTCAGATTCCACATAGGGCAACCTGAAAGTTAAACCATAGGTCTAAAAGCACTGTCCAAACACTTCTTAAACACTGGGAGGTTTGGGGCCGTGACCACTTCCTTGAGGAGCTTGTTCCAGTGCTTTACCACTCTCTCAGTTAGGAGCTTTTTCCTGATATCCAATCCGAACCTCCACTGATGCAGCTTTAAGCCATTCCCTCATATGCTATCACATGACATCAGGGAGGAAAGTGCCTCCCTCCCCACGCCCCCTTATGGCAAAGTTGTAGACATCAGTCTTCACTCAGTCTCCTTTTCTCTAAGCTGAACAAACTTAGTAACCTCAGTTCCTCCACAAAAGTCGTGCCTTCTAATCCTCATGTGATAAAACATTATCATAGTATGTTTGTCAAATCCCCCAAATGTAGTTAAGTACTCCAAAGAGAACATACTTCTTGAGAAAATATACAAAGCACATTCAATATGACAAAACTTATATTGGGGACATAAACAGGAGAGAAGAATAAGACTGGTAGTCAAGAGATCATACCATTCACATAAGGCCAGAAACCTACCCACATTCACATCTCCATGGCTGCCACAATAACTAGCATACATAACGATTATCAGATCATAATTCCAGGATCCTATACGTCCTCTTCAGTATATTTCCTAGTTATTCTCAATGACCTCTTGAAAAAAAGGAGAAAAGAGATGATACTCAACAACCAGAATGACAAAAATGGCAGAAAAAGCCAATTACAGTCACTCTTTCAAGCACTCCATTTCTGATCTCTCAGTCTTGGTCCTCAAAGGAGAACCAAAATCTGAGAGAGCAGACTAAAATGCAAAAGGATTCAATATAGATTATTCAACTTCAACAAACTTCATTACTGTCTTCATTGCCACATCATCTTTTGCTTTACAGATGTGAAAACCCCTTTGTCTTTTGTTGTCTAATCAATTGACATTAATGAAATTAATAAATCATTTTGAGCTATAGTCAGAATACCTTTTGTATCTGAAAACATGAGGAGAAGCTGGAATATACAACTGGAATATACAGTATGTGAAGATCTAAAATATCCTACGTGATTATCTTTACTATATGTAATTTTTAAAACACCGGCGGGAAAATAAAGGTGAGTAGTTTTAGAAGCTTTAAAGGATGAGAGGAAAACAAAATATTTCTGGAAAGTGATCCAAGTACAATGGAAGGAATCATAAGGGATTTTTTTGATAGAAATTAACAGAAGGTGAAAAGAAGAATTAAAGACAGTGTGAACAAAAATGACAACATGAGAAATATAGAAGGAACTTGTTTCAAACATAGCCTGTATTGTCAAATTAAAAAAATTAATCAATTAACATGGATTGAAAACACAATGTAAGAGAAAAAACACACCATACTGTTAGATGGAGCGATATTGCAATAACCGGATTAGATGACAAAAGAAATGTTTGGCAAAACTCTCTGGACAAAGTGGAGTGTTCAAGATCATTATCAGAACCTGAGATACAAACAACAGAGTTTTATCAATATTGGGCATTATCATTACCTATAACCAAGGAACCTCCCGGTGCTGCAGAAATCTTAAAACTTAAATATTCATTTATAAAAAAAAAGCCATGCTACACAAGCCACAGCAGAATCTGTTCACATCCACTATTCTGTTTTATTGCATATTCTGTATTTTCTTCCATTTTCTTTGACTTCATTGATCTCAGCTCAGTTGTGTTGAGAGTTACATTAGCCAAGGATCTGGATCTAAACATTTTACAGCTGACATATGACCGGCATAGGTGAATACCATAAGATATAGAAACTTGTCCTGTTTTCATTAAATAGCAAAACTGTCACTGATTTTAACAGTCAGGGCTTTGGTCACAGTTCTCAAAGTTTGCCTTATCAGTATTATTTCTATGTATAAAAATCACTGGTGTATGACATAACAATATCCGTCAGTGATACCTTAGAATGACTGATCTGATTAAAATATGGATTTTTTTTTTCCCTCTCCTTTCCTACAATGTGTAACCAATCAAAAATAAGTATCTTCAAATTACACAGACAATTTGTTGGGAAAATGGTTTTATCTTTTTAAAGTGTTTTTACTATCTGTTCTGGAAGTTTCCCTTAGAAACCACAAAACAAATGGCTGCTGTTCCGTTAAGAAAGCTCTACTTGTATTCTGCAGGCACTGGTTTTGTTTTACTCTCAAATTCCTAATGGAGTTTAAAATTAAAATTAATGTTTCTGTTTACTTTCCAGTGTATTCAAAAGCCTAATCAATGATGTCAGCACATCTCAGTAATAGTGTTTCTCTATTAATGTCTGATACAAGCAGTAAAGGAAGCATGGGGCACTGTTCAGGAGGCCCATCACTGGAGGATTTTTTTTATGTTGTCAGCTGTGAACCAACTGAGCTGTAATAAATAGTACAACTAGTGGAAATAAAATAGCACACTGACAAGATTGAGATGATATTGAGCAGGACACTTTGCAAGTGCATAATCTTTTACCCAAAATGATTAGAATCTGAATAGAAAGGGAAAACAGCACTCTACCAAGAAACTAAAGACGTTCCTGGTCTCTCAATCTCATTTTAGCTCTTTATCTCGCTAACAGTGCAGTGTTCTGCCTTCTGTGTGTGCCCTTGTACTCACATATTACTGAATGCCTGGTTTTGATACAGTCCAGCATTCACAAATGTTTATCAATAATCACCTGAAGCTTTTCTTAAGGTAATCTTTCATATGTACTTCTCGCCCTGTAGCTCTCGCTCCATCATTTAATCTTGATAACTCTATATATGGACCATTATGTCTCCTCCATTGACATTGCTTATGCAGCAGCTGTTTTATACGAATCTCTTCTGTTCTCATAGTCTTTGCTGTCACTAGCACAGCTGTCTTAGTTGTACACTGTCTTTGTTGATTTCAGGTTAGTGAGCCTATTTTTGAGAATCTGGATCTAAACCTTTGTGATTAGCCTAAGATAAATATTTTCTAGGGAGAAACAAATAACAGGTACTTGAGCATAAACCTTCCTTTAAAATATAATTTAAAACATAATTTATTGATGACTTACATTTGGAAAACAGAAAAAAAAATTACAATCCCTAGGGAATTTGACTATATTACACTACATGCACATAAAAAACATTGTCAATTAAATTTTGCTTCATTATTTTATAAGCTAAGCATTTTAATTCCCACCATCTATAAAATACTAGAGATTACAACTGTAACTGCCATTTGAAATAGATTCCCCTGTTAATTTTAGGAGATGTGCGTTCTTTCCATGAATCTTAAGTTTAGAGGTCTTCTAAGTTACATATGCAAGTCTCTTACAAATACCGCATGAATTCACACCATACATCAGATTCAGTTTGTGGTATTATTTCCTGAGAGATGTGAATATTGTGCAACACTTTCAGGACATTAAGGGAATTTACAAGGTCAGAATACTATTGAACTGTCATATTGGTTAAGAAAAACAGTCCCCATTGATGTATCCCTTAAAAGCAGCTAAGAGCCAAACAGAGAATTGAATTAATGCAGTATGCTTTTGATCAATATACCTGCTGGCCATTAAGTCTTTAAAACTGCCACTAATACATTCATTTTCCACCCTCCTATGGTATTATGAAATTGTCTTAAATCTTACTTTAGTGGATTACAAACCAGAATAAAAAAAGTAAAATATAGCAGATTACTATTTGGCTTTTAATGCTGAAGAGTATTGATATTCTGATTAAATTTCCTTAATAACTTAACCTCACTTAAAACACACAGCAACAGATTTGCAGAAAGAACCTCATTACTCTTATAATATACAGGGAGTAATTGATGAATATTTTACACTTTATAGTAAGAAAAAAATATTTATAAAAGTATGTATAAAGCTTAAAATATATTCAAGAAATATTAAACTAGTATTAAACAAATACCTACTAAGTTCAGACATTTATTCTAAAAGAACACATTGGAGTACAATACAAAACAAATCACTAACACTTTTAGTAAGGTATTCAGTACAACTGGGTCCTCAGTTGTCATGGTTTAGGCTGGGCTGCCCAATAAATGAATGACAGATGCTCTCTTTAACCTCTCTCCCTCAGCTTTTATTCTGAGCATGAGGCAGATGGGATGGAATACCCTGTTGGTCAGTTTTGGGTCATCTGTCCTGTCCACTCTTTCTCACAGGTGCAAGTCCTCTACCCTCTTCTGCTTCTGACCCTCCAAGTTGGTGCATAACAAAGTTGGCTGACCTTGGTTGTTATAGCAATAAGTGTAAGCAGGAGCCTCTCTGCATACCATTCCTTGGTATTAACTATAAACATCAGACCTTATCTGCTAGAAGCAAACACTGTTGGAAAAATATGCTGTTAGTTTCAGAGGGTTCAGTTAGTTAGAAGAGGCTTAACTGAAAAGTAAAATTACTGAAAAGGAAGTTGGCTTTGTTTTACCTCAAACCAGGACATCAGTATAACTCACACTTGTCAGAAGAAAATAATAGCAAAGTCGTCAAACCCCAGAAAAGAAAGTTAGAATATGAAAGTTAATATGAAAATAAATACAGCATGAATGATCTTTAGTAGAATTTTATAAGCCTAGAATTAAATATGCCCATTTTTCATTTCCAAAATAGACCTCTCAGTTTCAGTCAGAACTGAAACACATTAGTGGAGGAGGAAATAAATGTTGTTACTGTGTGAATCCCTTATTCAGCTCCAGTTTCCATCCGCATATTTTCCTCATAAAGTCACTTGTTGGTTATCAATTCCAAAGATTTGTTCGGTAGCAATTACTAAATCTGGTCTTGTTATACTTGATTATTGCACAGAATATGGTGCAAGCGCTTTCAATAAACAGAACTATTCCCTTGAATAACTTGCAGTGCCTATGATTTGTGACATGCCTTTCTTAGTGGCCATGTAAGCAGAATTAAACAAAACAGTTCTGATTCTTGCACACAGAATTCTTTTTCCTCATTCTGATTTATTTTTACTATTTTCTGTTGCCTTCATACCTGGATTAAATGTATTTCATCTGATCACAAACAAATCGGAAAGTTTGTTCCAATCAGAAGAATGCCATATCTTACCAAAACAGGAATCAAATTGGTGGGTGGTGTAACCTAGGGAGGAATAATTCCACCTATGTCTTTGTCACCCACAGATAAACGGATACAATAATTAGACTAGTGTACAGGTAATTATTATTAATTGCATAATTGTGACTTTGGTCCTTCAGATTAATACTAGGATTACTTTGCTTAGTGTATAACTACCATTACTTCACAAAGAGACTATCTGTCATTGCCATCTTCAGACACTTCTTCTGAACTTTGTAACCATGAGTTCTACTCATTCATTTGTACAATAAAATGTGCAACTTTGCAACTCACATCAGAGATGCCTGCACCTTTTCTTATTTTACGTAGATCAAAATGGGCCAATCTGTATTTTATGAACAAAAAGAGGAATGTAGTAGAGAGATGTTTGTTTTATAAATAATCAAATTCGCAGCCAACTTCAATTGATCCATGATTGGCAAGACTTAAGGTGGATAATGCTGGAAGGTCAGATCCACCTAGGCTTATATGTTTATTTTTCTTTCTCTTCCACTCTTGCTCTTAAAACAATAACTCTAAGAAACAACCTTGAAAAACCCTCTGGTCTTGTACACACAATGCTGTTGATTTACATTGGTAATAAGTTTTGATCTTAAAAAACAACATGTTTGTGCCATTTACAATAAGTTTTCAGGAGAGATAATAAACACTTGCTTTTTAATACTAGTATGTGATTTAAAAATCTCAACACATTAAAATATAAAATACTAAGTTATTTGTTAAAGTCTTCATTGAGGAAAGACCGAAAATCCATTTACCTTGTACGCATGTTTGGCAGAGATTTGGGGCTGAGACAGTGGACATCTGTTCTAAGATTAAAATGTCCTGAAGAAGGCACAGTTGTCAATAAGGATTTTGCTTATTTTTCAGTTTACAGCGACAGAGCAGTGACCTGGGTTGAATATCTGAAAGGTAAATTGGTCTTTTCGTTTAAAAAAGAAAAATAAAAATTTCCTGAATGTCTAAATAGAGAAACATATCATTCATGTGAATTGCAGATTGGTTTAAATTCTGATATAAACATTAACTGCTTGTATGATCAACCTAATTCAGCAATCCTAATTCTACTATTCACACATATTTATGCTTGACATTTCAGAAAGATGACTGCTACAAGATTTCCAGAATATCTTACTATGTCAAGCTACTTGAGTGCTTGTTCTTTGAAGCTCATCTTTGATTGCATATATGTTACTTTGATCAGCTTTGTATTCAGATAATAGACCATTTAGAGATGAAAAAGGTACAGTAAAGCTACATAGGGTTGAATTGTTCTCACAAACATCTGTCAATTTTTTTTTCTTGCTTGTGAGTTTCTTTTAATACAGTGATTTATGTCAGTAGTGTTAGAAAACACATTTTCATGAGACTACTACAGGATATGTGTGAAAATTATTAGAAAATCATAGTAAAAAATTGTAGCTATTAAATTTAGTTGTTAAATGTTAAAGAATCATTATTAAAATGAAGTATCAGTAAGGTTCCTTAGAGGCCTCTACTGAATCCGATGTTAATATTTTCAGTAATCATATAGATGATGCAACAGAGAATAAACTCATTAAATCTGCAAAAAATATGAACCTGGAGGAGAGGAACATTTTTTGTAAATAAGGATTAGAATTTCAAGTGATTTAAAGAACTTTGAGAAATAATCTGAAAATATATGTTACAATTCAACAGGGACAAAAAATGTTTTGTACTTAAGAATAACCACTGCATAAATGTAGGATAAGGACAAGTAATAGTTTCATAGAAATTAATATGGGGAAATAATCAAGTTCCACAAAAATCCAACTGTTATTCTACCACCAAAAAAAAAAAAGAGCAGACAGCGTATTGACAGATAACTGAAAAATCTCTCTACAAAGTATGGAAAGAGAATCTTCTGCTTTATCCTATATTGCTGAGATCTGTGCTGGGGAACTGCATCCAGGTCTGGACACTGCACTTCATGAAAGAGCTCAGCTCATGGATCAAAATGTGAGGAATGGAAATTAGCAGTTGTATAGAAAACAGAGTACATGAGCACAGGTTTATAAAGGGACTTATTTCATTTGTAAAACTTAAGACTGAGTATGGAAATGTTAATGGTCTCCAAATTCATTGAAGATTACTGCTAGGAGGAAGAGAATAATACGTTCTTTATGTCCATGTTAAGTGGGTTTCAATCAGAGCAAGGGAGATTCAGGTTACAGTCTAAAAATAGTTGTTTGATGTTAACAATAATTAAACACTGGAATAGTTTAATATGAGGAGACTGTGGATGCCTTTAAAAAGAGGTTAAGTAAACAACTATTGGGAGATTCATAGCTAGTGCTAATATTGCCTTAGATCTGGAAGGCTGACTAGGTGACATTCCAGTCCTTTGTCATTCTATGTGAGCTATACAGAAACCTACACAGAAGAAGAAAAGTTTACCTAAATGTATTAAGACAGCCAGAGGGAGAAAAAACCTGGCAGGTGTACTGACATATGTCACGGCTCACATTTCATTATCAGATTGTTACACTTCTGCTAGTGCAAACTCTTAGTCTTGGTGACTTGTTTAAATCTTGTTTGAAATGTAACTATGTTCATATTTATGTCATATGCATATGATGATAAAATAAGAAAAAAATGTAGCTTCAGGAGCTACGGAAGAATAAAACCTATTTGAAAAGACCGCTTCCATTGGCAAAGGGAGTATTGATCAAATATTTATTTCTTTGGTAGGTGTTCCATGTTGTTACTTTCCCATAGTTTTTTAAAGCACTGTATTCCATCTAGATTTGAAAGATTCTTTATTTTTCCATAGAAAAGTGTTAAACAACTGCATTTCCCTTTTGCTTTATGCCTTTGAGGATTTGGCCCAATCTGCAAATATGTACAAATCTTTCCTACATGGTGGTTATAACAGCCTAAGCAGAAGTTAGGGCCTATGCAACAGTAACTTTCAGATGTTTTTCAAGTGCTTCAGCACTGAGATGGAGTTTATTTCAGATATAAAATAGATAGAACAGGTGCTATCAAACAGTTTTATTTGCTTTGTGACATAAAGCCTCCATCCCACGAATGAAAGCCTAGGTCTTTCCAAACAGTAAACTTACTGAAAAATGGATTGAAGAGCTTTACGATGATAACCTCAAGGCTTAAAGGAGATGGCACTATAGAGAGAAATACAGAAGAAAGTAGCCAAACTTAATGGGGAAACAAAATTGGAAAATTCTATATTTTGAATGGGCTGAAGGGTAGGAAAATTTCCCTACCGTACACTTTTTTCTATGATGAGAACATTAAAGAACAGCAAAACAAACTTACTCACCAACAATATTTACTTCAAAACAAAACTCTACATGTTATCATTGAAAATGTTTAGAGTAAGAAAAATAACTTTTCTTCAAATAATTCTGTTTTGCTATTTATTTGCTACACCTTTACAAAAATGTATAGAATAAGACACTGACTCATCAGTTCCTACTGTTACTCTTGCTCTCTTTGGTTACATGGAAATAAAACTAAATGAAAGAATAGCTTGTACTTTTTTATGTCTAAAACAGTTCTACACTAGATCAGGGCCAATTGCCGGATGATACGGAATGAACTGTTTCAAGTGTCATTTTCCTACTAGGAATTGTGTATATTTCAAGTTGTCTGTGTAGCCAACCTAGTATAAGGTAGCTTTGGTTTTGGTCAGGGTTCTATTCAAGGATCTATTCAACTTAAGCAATAAAAGTAAGTTAAAAAAATTAAGGTACTATTGTGTCACTCTTTCAAAAATATTTAATCGTATGTGACATTTATTAAATAGCTGGGCTTTGATGAAAAAGCCC
Organism: Burhinus bistriatus; assembly: GCA_013397275.1. Lineage (NCBI taxonomy): Eukaryota > Metazoa > Chordata > Aves > Charadriiformes > Burhinidae > Burhinus > Burhinus bistriatus. Next base: position 126,988 of record VYXH01012644.1, on the reverse strand, counting down.
CAAATTTTTTTCACTTCTAAACATTTATTTCAAGAAAACAAAGCAAATAAAGCCCAGAAGATAGCTGACAAAGTACAGAAAGCAGTTGCCTTTGAGAGCAAGGGAAGCACATCCTTTCACATTGTGTGAAGTTTTAGTGCTGTATTTGATGAACTAGAAAAAAAAAAAAAAAAAAAAAAAAAAAAAGGTAAGAATCAAATCTGGAAAAAAATCACTGAATAATTATCATTTATTCTGGAGTTTCCAGCCAAACAATTGAAAAAGATGAGTAGTGCAAGACAGGCAAGATAATGAAAATGAATACAGGAGCCCGTATTCATCCTATCTAATTCTGGGTGCATAAATAATGTACAAAGTTAAGAACTTATATGCCTAAGGATCTGTACAAAATCAGTGTAGAAAAATAGACTCCTCTATATGGAGCTTAATTTCATCCCAAATCTTAAAATACTTTATGAAAGTGCTGTCTCTTGCAAGCTATATAGAATAAATTTTGAAGAGACAAAACTGAGACTACCGGTATTATCTCAGTATAATGAAAAAAGAAGCCCTGCATGCAAATCAATGAGAGCCAAAAAGAAAGGTTAAGAAAATGGTATTTAGAACATCTTTCTCAACGGGGATGAACAGAAATGATTCCCAAGGAAAGAAAAAAAAAAATGTAAAAAAAAAAAAAATGTTTTACAGAGATGAGCTTCTACAGCTCTTTGAACATGACTCTCAACTGTATAGGTATACAAGATCTAAGTATGCAGGGTTCCAGAAATGTGGCCCTATTGGTCCAAGACAATTAACCTGTAAGTAATTAGTCTGAGTATTCAAAGCTTTTTGAAGTTTTCTGGGCTTTCTTTGAAGTGCTTAAGATGTCTCATACCTTAATTTAGGAAGTCTGAAAATGTGGGAAAGATACTATCCAAAATAGTAGGGAAAGTGTTTGTCAATATTTTACATTCCAAATTCATATTATTTTAGAATATAAAACTTAGTCACTAATTTATATTTGTTGCAAAGAATACAAAACCAGAACTATGAATATTTCAACCAAAATTTAATCTTGACCTATTAACATTTTTCAAGGAATTTTTTTTTTCACATTTATAGGCAATAGTAGTATTGGACCTGCTTTTCTATTCTCTTCAGTTTACAGTGACTCCAGCAGAATAATTGGATTGTTAAGTAGCTATCTAGAACTCAGTAATTACTTTCCCTTATTCTAATTCTGGCAAAGAGTAGGCTATTTTAGATGCTGCTCTACTGTTGTCTGCTGTCAGAAGGTCCCAAGAAAAAAGTCCTAAGTCTTGGTTTAATTCATATATATTATATATTTATTTTCCTCTAAAATAGATCATAATTCATTGTTGAAACATGCTAAGGATTGCGCAAAGTGGAAGAATCTTCATCTCCGCTTCCTTTGTACTGTTGGAATATGAATACTAGAGAATACTTCTATAGAACATTTCATTACAACGTGTATATTACTATAGAAGTACATCCTAAATGATTTGACAAATGTATACATTATTTTACCAGTTTACCAACTGAGAAAAAGGGGAAATCTAATTCCAGTGATATCAAATGGCATTTTCTGGTGGAACAGCAGTTTCTGTAACAGAAGAAAAAGAAGTTTTAGTGCTTAGTCCTAACTTGACTCAATTATCAGAGTATAGGCATTTTGATGCATATTACCTATGCCTTTCACAGTCCTCTTTTCTGATTTTATCTGGTTTCATAATGAAGAGGCTAAGACCATTCCCAAGTTTACATAATTATGATAAATCATAACTTTCAATGAATTTGATTTAATAAATTAGGTTTGTATTTGCAGTGATTTCACCTTTTATTTCTTTTTTTTTTAATACCTTCCATTCTGATTTAATTTTACACTGATGTTTTTTAAACATTTCCTACCAACATTGACAACTTGACCATTGACATTTTAGGTGAGTGTGACCAAATTTATATGGCTCTGAATGCAGTAACATTTTTAAAAGCAGGAAGATAAGAATTTTTGAAAAATGCCTTTATTTCTTGTGAAGACACAAATAACTCAGTACTTCTCTCTATATAGAAAATATTTCAAATGTCGTATTTCATATTTCAAACAGAATATTTCAGACGTTTCTGACAGATGAAGAAAAAAGAATTGTAGTAGAGTATGTGATAAGATTTGGTAAATGCAGCAAGCTTAAATAAAAGGACAAATACAGTGCTTTGTTTGTCTTGATAGTACTGGGTTTCTGTATGTGAAAAAAATCCAACAACAAAACAACCTAAACTTCCTTCGATGGCACTGTTGAATATGAGACAGTGAACTAAACTCTGTTCCTTACATGAGTACAACTGTCACTAAAGTCAATAGGAATACTGTTGTGTATGGAAAGGGGATATTTGGCCCTTAGTAGCTGTGAGCGAAGTATTGTGTGGCAGTGATACTCAACAAGAGTGGAAATGACAGCTGGAAGATGAATATAAGAATATATTTGAAGTGACAGTGAGTCTGGCTATATGTACAATCTTTTTTTGTAGAAATGAGCTAAAAATAACATCTCAAGTACTGTCACTCTTCTTGCCACTAACAGCTATCTTTATAAATCCAGAATAAGCAAAGTGGCCTGTAGGCCAAATGTTTCTATGGAGAATAAAAATTTAATTATCTCCTGAGGCTGAATACAATACCAAATTTACAGTATCAATAACAAAACCTTAATGCAGAAGTTTGGGCACTGAGACTCTCAAGAAATAATGCTCATTAACACTATCCATCGTTTCTTGCTAGCTGTGAGCAGACTCTTGATTTCATTTTGGAGGAAGAAAAAGGAAATACTTAAGATACATATACATAAGTAATGGCAGACAATCAGAATTTAAGTAGCTTTAGACTGTGCCATTCACATCATTCTGTCTGGAAGCAGAAATTTTTATAACATTTGGTGTTCCTGAAAAATGCCTGAATGGAAAGGCATTTTGAGTCCTTTAAACATCTTTGTTATTTTACAGTTCAGTTGTATATAAGTTTAAATTATTACAGCTGAACTTCAGATAATGTATAAGTCCTGTTTAAATCCACTGTATTGATGCTCAGATTAATTTTCATTTAAGATTTTTTTTTTTTTTTTTGTGAAAAGATAATGTGGCGATTTTGTAAAAAGGATTCCCTCTTTGGAAATTAGGTATGCATAAAGATAACTACTACTGTTGAGCATCTGTACCTGTCATACCACTTTCAGTGCATTTTGCAACTAAGCAAATTTAATTATTGTCAAGAGAAACAGCAATATAAATTTGTGTGGGAATAAAAGTGTAAGACTTTTGGTTTCTAGATCTCACACCTCCAAAGAGCACTACTAAATTAAAATTTGCCTGGGGTTTTTTATGTGCTGGTCATAAATCTTAAAAAGAAGAGGCATTACCTACTTCATGGATAACTAGGGAAGTCTGCTTTGGGAAGGATAATATTTCAGAGAGGGCCTTTTAGAATGAGTGGTGGGTTTTTTTAAACTTTGGAAGTGTAAAGTCCTCCTTGGAAGTCAGCTCTATTCAAAGTGTAGGATAGATAAAAAGCAACACTCAGGTAATGTGGAACCTGAGTTCCTTGTGGGGAAGGGTAGACATTAAAGAACTTTGTACATAGAGAGGACTTATATTCTTCCTTAAAGAGGAAGTACTTAAAGTCCTTTCTAAGACTGATTATAAGGCTAACACTTGATAAATGTGCTTTTATCTATATATCTGTATTATTCAAATTGCTTTTACACATTTTTGAATATAACTTCTTATTTTCTTTTAATTACAGTAAATACTGAGAAAAATATTTTCACATTTCAGTCATACAGAACTAATGTAGGTACCTGAACAAAGTAAAGAATTTAGGCTTGGTTAACATCCATTACCAGTATGTGAGAAAGGAGACAGCAAAACAAACAAACCAAAAACCCCAAAACAACCAACTAACAACAACAACAACAACAACAACAACAAAGAAAGCTAGATACTGAGTTTCCAAAGTGTTTTCAGGAAGTAATCTCAGTAGCAAAATAATTTCCTATATTACTTTTGAACGTTGAGTCTTTTTCCTTTTTTAATAAAAATTGAAGACTTCTGGTAACTGTTATTGCTTCAGCTCTTTCCTAAAATACTGTAATCTGTGCTTTTTAATAAAAGAGCTTTGGAATAATATTCCACTAAGCAAATTTAATAAAGGTCTAGGGTGCATTCTGAAATCCTTCCTCCAGTCTGCAAATAAATGCAAGGTGTTTCCATAAAGTACTAAAACCACAAACCTGGAGCCACTCTGGATTTGAATGGCTTGCAGCTGAGAATAGTATTTTACTTTAAAAGTTATAATTCAATTTGTACGATAGAGACCCCCATAGTTATTTATTAGCCAGTAAACGATCCTTTTGTTTTATGGTATGCCAGCTCAGAAAGTATATCTTTGTTTCATTGGCACAGGTTCCACAAATTCAAAAAAACAACAATGTTTTTAACTAATAAGTAATTCTAGCAACAATTCTTTAATTTTCTTACCCTTTTGCATCTCATTTGTAAAATAGGGATAATAATACCTGCCAAATCTGACAAAACAATGTTGTGACTATGAATGGGTTTTAAGGATAAACAGGTGCGGATTGTAATCAAAAAGACCTTCAGTAAAATATAAGATTCTCTACACAGTGCAATATCTGAATGAAGTACAACAGATTACTAAGGATGTCATGCTGAACAGTGCAGACAAAAAGCAATATTGAGAGTTTGCCTCATTCTGTAAGCATTTTCTAGCTTGAGGTACTGATCTTGAACATAGGTATTCAGACTTGAAGTCAATAGAGCTACTAAATGTGGAGAAATGAACACATGAACAGTGTTAGCTGGAGAGAGGCCTGAATAAGGAAAGGATAGAAAATCAGTGTTGTGTGAGTAACTTCTGAACTGAAAGGAATAAACACAGAAAAAGGTCTGAATTAATACTGTACAGACTACTAGACAAAAAATTAATGCATCCTAACTTTTAAATGTTTGAATTTGTAATGTCCACAGCTTTTTTGATCCTTTTCAATTTACAGATGTTTAATCATTTAAAAATAGATTTATGTTAGTGGCTTGGAAATTTTCAGTTAAACAATATTCCTTCTTATTATACACTTAAAATACATTAATTTTCTTTTCTTTCTATAATATTGCCATATTTGGTTAATTATTGGCAGCTATTTGTAAAAGAAAAAACAGAGACATACATTTTTTTGGGAAAAAGATGTATTGTTTTTTGGGTATATATGTATTTGGGTGTAAATGTATTGGGTTTTGGGTATATGTGAAATTAAACTGACTCCAAAGATGAAATTAAATGAAATCAGTATGACAGCATGTATAGGTGATTTATTCCATGTTATGAGAATTTAAATAGTTGATTTCTAAAATGTCTGGATAATAGTGCAGACTTTTACACAAATGTTTATGAAGAAAAAAAATAGTTATTAAGAAACATTGGTCCCTATGACAGATTTCCAACTTAGAAAATAATGTCAAAACAACAGAAACTTAATATAGATGTCTAGAAAAATTCTACTCGCTCAAGGCTTCCTTGATTTTAGATATGAAGATGCATTTTTAGGATGCAGCTTGTCTGACCTGTTTCAGAAATCTGCTTCAGGTAAGATGAATCACATCCCAAAATTGCTTATGCTCTCCATAACTATAAAGGCAGTCTATATATTTAAATTTTGAAAGATAAATCCAGCCATAGGAATCTGAAACTGAAATTAGTGGTGTTACGAACATTTTCCCTACAGCAAAGATTAGTTGCCTGATCTTTAACTCAGAAAAGTATATTTTCCAGATGCTGAACCTAAAGCTAAAATTCATTTTTTTAGAGTCGTCAAAAGAGGTATTTAACACAATCTTCCTAAGATTATGCCTAACAGAACACAGAATTAAATGCTCCTAACTTTAAGAAATACAGAAGAGGAGGATACCAATTTGAAAGGTACAGTCTATATGTTAACAAAATCTCTATTAGTAATACTTTCTCTTGCAGCTACTCTAAATGTAGTTAGTCCACATTGTGTAATTATCTTTGTTGTTTCCAGTAACAACCAGGAAAAAGAAGGAGAGTTTTGGAAAGACTAGAGTCAAATTGCAGTTTCTAGAAAGCACTGAAAGAATGAGAACATAATCACACCATCCCTTTGGAAATAAGAACAGTTTAAGGTACTACTATATCCTCAAGGTTCAGTAGCAGAAGTTGTAGAATATCTAGAACAGAATATATTTTAGACAAAGGTGGCCACATTGCCGTGAACCATCTCCAGGACTACTCTAACACTAAATAATTTGACGTTACACTGAAGTGGATTAGGAATGCGCAAAGGGTTTCTCTGTTGGCTTTATTGTGAGTGTGATAAACTCCAGGTAAGTGGTGGTCATCAATAGCTGTCAAGAGTAATGTCTTCAATAACACCTGCCACATTCATAAGAAGATATGTGTTTATGCTGTAAAATCCTGACAAGGTACATTTATTTTCTACCTTTGATAACAAGCTGAATATAAGCTGCTACTTAGTATTTCAGTAAAGAAAGTATATGTCATTCTGTGGCAAAACTCACAATGATTTGACAGTGTACTTAGCTCTGGGTTAAATAGAAGTACTTTCTCATCAATGCTCAGTGAATAGTGTTTTCGGTGGTAGCACATAGCATCCTGAAAAAATGTAGTATTTAAATAGATCTTAATGTAATGTATGGAACATTTTGCTGTTATTGCAAAATAAAGAAAAGAGTAACAGGTTCACTGGTTATAATTGTACTTTCTTCTGTGTTGCTGCACACCTGAAGAAAAAAAACCCAAAGTTTTAAAAACTCTAGAAGAGCAATTTAAATGGTAGTGATTAAATCTGAATTTGGAATGAAACTGTAAGAGCTTCAAATTACAAATAATTGTAATTGTTATGGAAAGATAAAGTAGAAACTATTGAAATGTGCTGTTAGTCTTTATGCTTCCAAGGATTTTGTTCTCATTATCATTTTTAGCAATGTTTTCTTACCTTGAACAAGCATTTGTAAACCTATCAGAATAAAATTCATAATAATTCCCTCCTCTTCTATTTTTATGAATTTGCAAGGTTTGGTGAATAGGTCAGCAGCACAAATTGTAGTACTAGTACATGACTAGTAGGGTTTTTTTTGGTAGAGTAGTAAGCACTGTTGCTACTGTGTAAGTTTTTATGCATATATGTATGAGTATATACGTATGTCAAGTATCTAGATATGACTGTGATGAGAAGTTTCAAATACAAAAAAATAATGAAGTTTGCTAAATTTATTCATTAACAACACATTATGCTACTGGCTAGTTCTTACACAATATTAATCATTATTACTGTATATTCCAAACTTTTTCTTTAGCACTTACTTCTTAAGCTCTGAAGCTGTTTAGTTAACATTGATACCCACAGGCTGTGGTGGCTGTTAGTTGCCGACACCCAGGAGATCAGTCTAGGGAGCTCATTGCTTAAAGAAGTCAGAACTGAAGTAAGCCTGTCCTTCTCTGATTTTCCTTGCTTATACCTGATGTTTCTGTACTGTTGTGTCCTTCACAAAGGGTCTGTGAGGGGGTCTTATCTGCTTCTGACAGTGTTTTCACCATTTTGCATTTTGCCAGTCATCTTTCTTATGCGTTTGGATGCAGGATGTATGCAGGATGCCTTGTTTATTTGAAATCTCTTATTTTGTTTATCTTGTCGTTATACTAGCTTTTATTGCTTGAATGCTTCCTACATGAAGCTACATAACTTTCTTTGACTCTTTGGTGGTCACGCAGATCATATACTTATGCAAAATGTTCATACATTATCTTTAGCTATGCCATAACAGTACTGCAGAATGCTTATATACTATTGCTGTTTATAGTACTTTATACTACTTTACTATGCTTATATTTAATTAGATCGCGGTTAATGTATTTATAATTTATAAACCTTTCCTTTTGCTACAAACTCTTACCTATAAAAATAATACTACTAATAAAAATGACAAAAACTGAAGCAGTTTCAAATTTACTTTTCAGTGGCAAAATTATGCCACATTTCTATAGTTATTTTGGGAGTATCATTAGCCTTTCATACATTTTACAGGCATGATTCATGAGCTCATTAGTTAGTCAAACTTTTAAGCAGTTGTTTAACAGTAAGTACACTGTACAAGTTAGTGGGACTTTTACAGAGTTAAAAGTTAAGCATTTGCTTGGGTACTTTGATAAAATGAATTTTGAGGTCACATCTATACTTTGCCATAGTGGCATCTTTACAGTTTTTTGATCTGACAGCCTCCAGGATGAGAATTGTCATATACTCATGAGTGTGACTTTTCCTGGTTGAATGAATGGTCTATAGTCAGTGTGAAAAATGACATCAATGGTTACACTGCATTTAGGAGTCCAACTTCAATCCCTGCATAGACTTGAAAGGGTTAAATGTACTAGCTGGTGTCTCAGAGCTGAGATAGAATATATTCTTTCTCTTGAAATAGTTGTATCTATCTGCTTTATGTTGTTTCAGGTGGAAAAAGGTTACCTGAAGCAAATTTCACTAGAAATGTAACACAGCTTCCCAGTATAACAAAATCCTTGGCTATACTGGGGTAAACAGGCCTTTTCCTAGCCATGTGGAGCAAGAAGAGCTTTGACAAGCAAGTGAGGTAAAATGGAAAATCAGGTCAGACATCTCAAAAATCTATCTCAGCTAGCTGAATTTTGCTGTCAGAACTGAGCTTGTCCATTTTGTCCCTCAGTTACAAACATAGCATATGTTAGCTATAATACTGCGGACACTAAAAAGAGCAAGTCTAAAAAAGATAAGGACAAATGACAGACAACTGTTTTATGCTATAAGATGGGTTTAGAGTCATGGACGACGGTAGCTGTGTGACTGTCTTATTTCCTTGGAAACACAGTAACGATTGAGGTACAATTATGCCTGATAATTACATCAATATAAGATTTAAGGCCTGTGATTTGCATATAAAGTATTTACAGGCTGTTATTAAAACTATTCGAAAGAAGTACAGACTGCTCATCCATGTTACTCTTCTACTTGTCCATTGCACAGATCAGCAGTGATCATTAAAGACAAGAGAACCAATGAAGTATGAGAATCCCACAGAAGATGCATCTGAAATGTATAGGAATAGCTGTAACTTTCTATTATAATCTTTCTGTCTCTGTGGTAATAACTTCAGTCTTGCAAATGACACAAATAAACAATGAAAAGCTCATCCAGATTTGTTTGCACATTAATTTAATAATTTAGTAAAGCTGTGTGTTTACTCAGTTGAAAGACTGGTTTCTTAGGGAATATTTATATACTGTAACATTAAACATTTGCATACGTCTTGTCACGTACAGTTCTGGTGTGGGCTAGGGTCCTAAGTATAATGCCGAATGGTGTTATTTTCTGTCAAATTGTCATCTATAAAAAAGCACGTTTATCACAACATACATGATGACATTTTCATAGTATTTTACTCCTACAGTGTTATCAGTAGAAACTCAAGGAACTCGGTGAGAAACATTCCTTTCTTCGATTGTCTTATTTCCAGTAGATAATAAATTGAGAATCCTACGGTAAAGGTTGTGCTGGTATGTTTTGAAGGCAGTTAGATTGTGCTATGCAATTGTATCAGTTCTAGTTTGGATGTTTCAATTTTTCAGACCTGAAGCCTTGATAAACTTCCAAGAGAGCTAGAGAAACTGATCAATTATCTGCAAGGGCAGAATCTAAAAAAAATAGTACAGGATATATAATTGTCATAGACATAAGTAGTCATAAGTCATAAGTGTCTCCAAGTAACTGAAGATTGACAAGAATATGGATGAAATGTAAGTTTGAGTAACACTGTCAAAGTTTAAAATATAAAATATTAATTTATTTCTAAATTAAAATACCAAATGTAAATGCTTAAAAAGTTTTTATCAAACATAAACTGACAGTGAGATTTCCATAGAATGTCTGAGATTCTATAATAATTAAAAAGAACTCTTTAAGTTAAATATTTTTTCTGTAGAAGGATTTTTTTTTCCCTTATTTCATGTCATAGAATCATTGAATCATAGAATCATAGAAAAGTTTAGGTTGGACAAGACCTTTAAGATCATCAAGTCCAACTGCTAACATAACACTTCCAAGTTACCACTAAACCATGTCCCTCAGCACTACATCTGCATATCTTTTAAATGCCTCCAGGGATGGTGACTGAACCACTTCCCTGGGCAGCCTGTTCCAGTGCTTGGTAACCCTTTTGGTGAAGATATTTTTCCTAATATCCAATCTAAGCTTCCCCTGGTGCAACTTGAGGCCATTTCCTCTTGTCCTACCACTTTCTACTTGGGAGAAGAGACTAACAGCTACGTCTCCAGAATGTCCTTTCAGGTACTTGTAGAGAGCGATAAGGTCTCCCCTCAGCCTCCTTTTCTCCAGGATAAACAACCCCAGTTCCCTCAGCTGCTCCTCATAAGACTTGTGCTCTAGACTCCTCACCAGCTTCATTGCCCTTCTCTGGACACACCCCAGCACCTCAATGTGTTTCTTGTAGTGAGGGGCTCAAAAATGAACACAGTATTCAAGGTGGGGCCTCACTAGTGCCAAGTACAGAGGTAGAACCACATCCCTAGTCCTGCTGGCCACAGTACTTCTGATACAAGCCAGGATGTTATTGGCCTTTAGCCCACCTGGGCACACTGTTGGCTCATATTCAGCCGGCTGTTGACCAATACACCCAGGTCCTTTTCCACTGGACAGCTTTCCAGCCATAATTCCCCAAGTCTGGCTGATATTATCCCCCTCCCCCTTCAAGCCTAGTTTCAAGCTCTGTCAGTGAGCCCTGCTAGCTTGTGAGCGAAGACCCTCTTCTTCCTTTCAGAAAGGTGAATCCCACCTGACGGCAGCAATCCTGGTGCCATGTAGACCATCCCAATATCGAAAAAAATAAAATCGTGTTAGTGACACCAGCCATGGAGCCACGTATTAATAGACTGGGCCCATCTGTTTCTACCAAAGTCTCTGCCCACAGAGGACAGAGGAAAAAAATAACCTGTGCTCCAGATCCCCATGCTAACCGTCCCAAGGCCCTGAAATCTCTAGATTGTCCTTGGACTGCACATTGCAGTTTCATCACCACTCACATGGAAAAGCAGTAAAGGGTAGTAGTCCGAGGGTCACCAGGCTAGGAAGTTTCTTGGTGGTGTTCTTAACCCAGGCCCCAGGGAGGCAGCAGATTTCCCTAAGAGAAGGGTCTGTCCGGCATATTAGATGCTGTGTTCGCCTCAGAAGGGAGCTGCCTGTAGCTATAACCTGTTTTTTCTTCCTTATGGAGGTGGTGGTGATATGGGGGGGGTAGGCCTTTCTGACCTTGGCAGCACCTCTGGTGAAGATGGGCCATCATCTACATCATCCATTGACTGACATTCCACATCCAGAGCTTCATACCTGCTGTACAGAGGCACCTGGGAAGGCAGGGTGGGCAAGGAGGCAGTTTGCATGGACTTGCCTCCATTCACTTCTCTCCTTTAAGCTACTGCCTTCAGCCTGGTGGGGGATCCCCTTGATCTTGGTTTGG
>VYXH01012644.1:0-106648 GCA_013397275.1 Burhinus bistriatus | reverse complement strand
CCAAGTGCAGGACCCGGCACTTGGCCTTGTTAAACCTCATGCAGTTGGCTTCAGCCCATCAATCCAGTCTGTCCAGATCTCTCTGCAGAACCTTCCTACCCTCAAGCAGGTCAACACTGCCGCTTAATTTGGTGTCATCTGCAAACTTACTGAGGGTGCACTCGATCCCCTCGTCCAGATCATCAATAAAGATATTAAATAAGGCTGGCCCCAAAACTGAGCCCTGAGAACACCGCTTGAGACCTGCCGCCAGCTGGATTTAACGCCATTCACCACAACTCTCTGGGCTCAGCCAGCCAGCCAGTTTTGAATCCAGCGAAGAGTACACCTGTCTAAGCCACGGGTTGCCAGCTTCTCTAGCAGAATGCTGTGGGAGACTGTGTCAAAGGCCTTACTAAAGTCCAAGTAGACAACATCCACAGCCTTTCCTTCATCCACCAGGCGGGTGTTGACTTTCACTGACATTAACTGTTCATTGCTTGTCATGTTATTTTATCATGCTTTCCTCTCCCCTATATGATAATCCATGGTTATTGAAGAACAAAACAAAATCACTCAAGGATTTGAATATTCATTACACTGTGCTGTTAAAAGCAACTTTTGCCCAGAAAAAATAAGATAAATGAAACCACTGATTAAGCAGTGATGTTACTAATGATCAGTCAGTAGTGTATCCATTACTTAAGGCTAACTTCAGCAACTCCAAGTAACTACAGACAAACATCAAACTTACAAAATTGCTAGACTGTCCTTTGAGAAGCATTGGGAAATATAAATCTTACAATGCAATTTTGTTTTGCAAAAGCACATCCTAGTTGCTGTCCTCCCATGCTGTAGTTGCGGTAGCCATCTAGCAACTGACACCAGTTGCACACAACAGCTGCTTTCAGTTACTTTCTTCAGAAGGTGGTTAGGCAGGTTCCAGCTGTAACTGAATACTTGGCCACAAATGCTATATTTTGATTATGTCCTGTTTTCTCTTACTCTTAGACTTGAAATTACTTGCTTGCATTGTGAACATGCAAATTACCAATATTGAATAAAGGTGATTTAATAAAGGTGAACAATGTCCCTGCCCATGGCAAAGGGGTTGGACTAGATGATATTTAAAGGTCCCTTCCAACCCGAACCAGTCTATGATTCTAGGATTTTAACATGCTTTGGAATATTAAGGACACTTTATAGTACCTGCATATTTTTACCAGAAATTTTCATACAGCCGTTTAACTCTTTCTTAAAATGGTTAGGTTAATCTTCACAGGCAGAGGTTTTCTCCTGGGTGAGCTCAGCTCAATAATTTTGCACATTCTTTTTCTTCTTCCTTGTGCTACTCCAGTGTTGCAAAATCCTCAGTAAGAAAGAAAACTGTGTTACTGTCGAAATCTTTTTAATAAACTCTGTGCTGGAGACAGGCATGTGGCCTGAAAATAAACCAAAAACAGTAGCGCAACAAAGCAGTACTATGGTCCTTACTGACAGCAAGTTTCCCTGTACCAGCCTGATTGTAATCTCTTGGTAGTGTTTGGAAAATGCAAAAAAGCGGCAACTCAGTAGGCAATATGCCCAATCATGTGGAGTAAATGCATTCTTAGAACTACCCACTTTATTGTCGGATTTAATGCATAATTGATTGAAGGACCATATTTTGACAAGCTCTCATGATGGTATATTTAAAGCAAAGACCTGTCAACTGCTACAGCACATTTATTTTAGGGCCAACACAAAGCAGTTTATTTTAATGTCCATAGATATAGCTGCTGAAGTGGGAGAGAAAAAATATCCAGGTACTTAGGACTCTTTCTGAAGATCATATGGAGGCTGAGGCACCTGCCTAAGACAGGCACAGTAAAATGCAAGTACACCAGTCTGCTCCATTCTTCTGTGGGGAAGCATGATCATTCCCTTAATAAGTTCTGGGCACTGCAAAAGGAAACGTGCATCTAACCTCATGTCCTTCTCCCACAGAGCGTATAAGGCAGGTTCAACTTCTTTGTGATAAAAGCAGATGGCTGAAAATAATTGTTCTTTGGACTGAACTGATGATCAAGCTACTAATTGGATTAAGCTAGAGAAGGAACTAAATATGGCTCTTCAAGTCAAGAGGTCAAAAAAATCCTCATTGTGACCTCAGGAAAGTCACTTAACCTTTCTAAGTCTCAGATTTTCCAATTACTTCCACTGTCACTCATTCTGTACATTTAATATAACAGCAAAGGATGATAATAGTTCACTGAGGACTTCAGAGTTCTAAATAATTAATGCTATCAAACTTTTGAACTCATCAAGGAGGAAAAAGGTTGATCAATCAGAATGGCATAGGATGACATTCCCAGCATAATGTGAAGCCTGTTTTTTCTTTAGAGGGAGGTTACTGAATAACAACTTGTTATTGGAAAAGTATGTTATTGTATAGAAGACCCTGCTGGAAGTGTTTTCTTCCCCCCCTCTGCCTTCTGTTTTAAATCTACAGCTTAAAGTTTTACACTGGAATAATTACAATTTTTTCTCTTTATCAGCAACACTACTTTCATTCAAGTTATAAAAAAAGAATGGTTGGTCTACACGTGTTCATCTTCATTTTTATAGCTGGTCTGTGCTTTGCTTTATTGTAATACTATGTTATAGACAAAAAAATACATGTAAATAGCAAGAGTAAAATTGTAAGAGAATGAAACAGAAAATGCAGTTTTGTTAGTTGTGTTTATTTATAATCTTTGAGAAAATACCTCACCACATTTTGTGCATAGTTATTCAGGGCATTATACTTACTGAGTTTTGTCATTCATATGGTACTAATACAAAGACTTTTCTGATTTCATATATTATTTAAACATATTTTTTCAAGGAAGATATTTGTGTCAATTGTGGTGTTTTTTTGTTAAGAGAGTAAACATGAAAGATTTTGAATGAAGCTGGATGTTTAATTCTAACTGCTTTTCCAGAGGATGTTTTAAATATTTTTTAGAGATTCAAGAGAAAAGAAACAGGAAAAAAATGAACAGAAATTTAACAAATGGAAATGTAAAGAAAACTACAAATTTTTTTTAAAATTCTATTTTTACGTTTTTCTTAGGTTTTATAAGGTCTTCTCATGACCTTCTATGAGGAAAAGCATTAAATAAAAGGGAAGGAGAATAGAAATATAGGATAGAAAAGGGGGAAATAAAAAAAAAATATTATTTTCTGATTTTCCATTTGACATTTTCTTTTTAAAACGGTTATCATAAAATCATAGAATCATAGGATCATAGAATGATTTTGGTTGGAAGGGACCTCAAAAATCATCTAATTCCAACTTCCCTGCTGTGGGCAAGGACAACTGCCATTAGAACAGGTTGCTCAAAGCCTCATCCAACATGGCCTTGGACACTTCCAGGGATGGGACATCCAAACTCTCAGCAACCTCATCCAGTATCTCACCACCCTCACAGTAGAGAATTTCTTCCTAATAGCTAATCTAAATCTACCCGCTTGAAATTTAAAACTGTTACCCCTCATCCTATCACTACACTCCCTGATAAAGAGTCCCTCCTCATCTTTCCTGTAGGCCCCCTGTAAGTACTGAAAGGCCTCAGTAAGGTCTCCCCCAAGCCTTCTCTTCTCCAAGTTGAAAAAACCCAGCTCTTTCCACCTGTCTGCATGGGAGAAGAGCTCCAGCCCTCTGATCATCTTCATGGCCCTCCTCAGGACTTGCTCCAAAAGGTCCATGTCCTTCTTCTGTCGGGGGCTCCAGAGCTGGACACAGTACTCCANAGGGTGCACTCAATCCCAACGTCCATGTTGCCAACAAAGATGTTAAATAATAACGGTCCCGGTACCGACCGCTGACGCATGCCACTCGTCACTGGTCACCACTTGGACATTGGGCCATTGACCGCAACCCTTTGAGTGCAGCCATCCAGGCAGTTCCTTATCCACTGGGTGGTCTATCGGTCAAATCCATGTCCGTCTAATTTAGGGATAAAGACCTCATGCAGGACAGTGTCAAATGCTTTGTACAAGTCCAAGTAGATGATGTCAGTTGCTCTCCCCTTATCCACCAACAGTGTAACCTCATTGTAGAAGGCCACCAAATTTGTCAAGCATGATTTGCCCTTAGTGAAGCCATGTTGGCTGTCACCAATCACCTCCTTATTTTCCATGTGCCTCAGCAGAGCTTCTAGGAGGATCTACTCCATGATCTTGCCAGGAACAGAGGTGAGATTGACGGGCCTGTAGTTCTCTCGGTCTTCTTTTTCACCTTTTTTAAAAATGGGGGTTATATTTCTCCTTTTCCAGTCAACAGGAACTTCACCGGACTGCCACAACTTCTCAAATATGATGGATAGTGGCTTGGCAACTTCATCCGCCAGTTCCCTCAGGACCCGCAGATGAACCTCATCAGGTCCCATGGATTTGTGCACCTTATGGTTCCTCAGCTGGTCTTGGACCTGGTCTTCTCTTACAGTGGCTGGTTCTTCATTCTCCCAGTCTCTGTCTTTGTCTTCTAAAACTTGGGCGGTATGTTATAGTACCTAAAGGGGGCCTACAGGAAAGATTGGGAGGGACGCTTTATCAGGGATTGTAGCAATAGGATGAGGGGTAATGTTTTTAAACTGAAAGAGGGTAGATTTAGATGAGATCTCAGGAAGAAATTCTTTACTATGAGGGTGGTGAGAACTGGAAGAGGTTGCCCAAGGAAGTTGTGCAGGCCCCATCCCTGGAAGTGTTCAGGGACAGTTTGGATGGGGCTTTGAGCAACCTAGTCTAGAGGAAGGTGTCCCTGCCCATGGCATTGGGGCTGTAACTAGATGATCTTTAAGGTCCCTTCCAACTCTAACCATTCTATTATTCTACGATGATTTAAAATGAGATGAGAGTCCATCTCTTTGTAGCAACAGTACGTCTGCTTCACAGCCCTGTGAAGGAAATGCAGTACACATGTGACAGGACTCATACAGTCTTTCATAACATCACAGCTTTGATGTCTACAATGTAGAGTTCTACAAAGAACAAGTATTTCTCTGTACCCTTTACAAAGAAAAATGTACCTTTAATGGAAGATTCATTCAACCTGCCTTAGAGATCTACCTTATAGAGGTCAGATGAATCCCAGCTAGGGAGTATATAACATATACAGGATGGTAGTAAGATATCTCATCTATATCTATAAACAGGAGGCTATGACAAGGTATCTGCAATCAGAGGCAAATTTCAAGACCAGACATAATGTGTACCGCCTAGTTTTATATATACTAATGTGAATCTGATGCTATGAAATATGACAATGGGCAATACACAGTACATATTTTCCTTCTTAGAAATGAGCTTTAAACAGGAAAACAATTCTATGTTAATTTTGAAGGTAAATTGGATAGACATCTGGAACGTGTGACATACAATAAAGTTAGGGACATTTATTTTATCTAGTTTTCTCCCCAAACCATATTCTTTGTAACTACTTAATGTTGGAGGATATGTTAATAAGACACCAGAATATATTTATGTAGTCCATAAAAGCCTGACAGGACTTCTATAAGTTAGTAATGATTTATATTTCCTTTTTCCTATTGGAACCTAACATATATAATTCACAGGACTGATGCTGCATGCTCCTTTGTGTTACACAAAATATGATTTCCATATATACAGTTTTGTTAAAAAATAATGGGTTCTTCTTTTATGTAAGACTGTGGGACCACCTGGCTTTCTGGTACAGAAGCTGAATCACTGACTAAACACTGAATCTGCATCGAGCTGAAAATAACTTTTCCTTTCTCTAGATGAAACAGCCTTCCAAAATATTTTGATGTAACTCAGTTTTAGTTTCAGAAGAAAGCAGTGTACCGTCTTATATACATGTTGTTAATCAGACTCAAATTGAATTAATTTTGCCAAGTCTGTTTTGTCTGTGATGGTAATTGGTTAAGTGATATCCCTGTCTTTATCTTGACCCATAAGCTGTTCCATCCTATCTTCTCAAACTGTCCTGTTGAGGAGGGAGAGTGAGCGTGTGTCTGGGTGAGGGGTCTGGCAGGCAATCAAGGTCGACCCATGACACCTCAGCAAGGAGACCAAGGAGACAGCCCTCTTCCTTCTCCCAGCTGCAGCCTGGCCATGGCCCCCAGCCCCAACAGCCCCAGGCACACAAAGGGCTATGGTTTGTCAGGCAGTGACTGCATTGGGGGTGTCACCCCCTCCCCAGCAGGGCCATCACCAGAGCTGAAGCTGGAGCAGAGGAGGCAGCAGTCCTTGGGCCTGGTGCAGGGATTAAACCAGCAACACCCAGCTCAGGCCACAGTGAGTCTGAGATGCTGCACTGCTGGGTCAGTGCGCAGCTGGGCCTCCCACTGCTAACAGCAGAAGCCATATTTACTGGGCTACGGTCTATTTTGTCACATAAGAACTCTTTATTTTTTCACCTTTCTTGCGTTTTTCTCCTTACCTTTTCTATTCCTATCACCTCCTTTCTGAGAGGTGGTAACGTAAACTATATTCCATACCACAGATGTGGACTACCACAGCATCAAAATACCCAGTGATAGAATGACATGCTAAGTCTTAATGCCCATTCTTTTTGTAGTCATTTCCGAACTTCTGCTTGTTTTTGGACTTCTTACGAATTTTGACCCCGAGACACCTATCCATAATGGACAGAAGAACTCATGTCTGAATGTTACTAAGTCATTTAGCTCATTTTCAGTTCATCATGTATGTATAGTTGGAATTGGGTTTTCCTCATATAAATGGCTTTATGCCAACTCTAAATATCATCAGACATTTTATTACCAAGTTACTCAGGTGTCATGGGATCATTCTACAGCTCTTCATGGGTATCTTTAGATTTTCTATACTGAGTAATTTTGTAGCAGTTGCAGACTTTACATCTTCTACATAATTTTCAAATCATTCATGAGTGAATGGTAACTTCTCACCATTGTGCAACTATTCGTCTATTCAGGTGTCTATATTCCTTTTAACAAACTATGAATCTGTTCAATAATCATTCCTTACTGTTGTTAATCCCCTTTAATGAGGAAATGTTTCTCTTTTTTTAATTTATTAAATATTGATTGATTGATATTATAATTTACTTCTTCAAGAACATTAATAAATTTGTGAAGCATGACTTTCCTTCACCAAAGTTATTGATCTTCTCATTATATCACGTTTATTCATGCATCTACTGATACTATTCTTTATTATAGCATCTATTATGTTGCTTTGTAGTAGAGTTAGGTTTATTCATCTGCACTTCCTAGAATCGTTGCTAGAGGCCTTTCTAAGAACTGATGTCAGTTTACATTGTCAGCTTACATTCCTTTGGCACTGAGTCTGATTTAGGCAGTAAGTTACAGGCCATAGTTATTATTTCAGCAATTTCATAACTGAGTGTCTCTGTTACTCCTGGATTAACATAATGTGTTCCTACTGATTTTTTGTTGTTTGTCATAGTAATTTGTCCTAAAACCTCTTCTCTTAACAGTTCAGCTTGAGACCATTCTGCAGTTTATCCACAAAAAAAAGAAGTCTTGGTCTGGAATTGTCCCTGGCTAAGGTAAGTGATACTGCCAAAAATAAAATTAATATGTTTTGAAATAGTCTTAAGTTCTCAACATGTTCCTGTTAGCCTTGTGCCAAGGTTTAACCTGGCTTACAGCTAAACCTCCCCCGCAGCTGCTTGGTCTCTCTTCCCCAGAGGGACAGGGGAGAGAACTGGAAGGGTAAAAGTGAGAAAACTTGTGGGTTGAGATAAAGGCAGTTTCATAGGGAAAGCAAAAGCTGCACGTGCAAACAAGCCTGAGTAAGAAATTCATTCACTACTTCCCATCAGCAGGGAGATGTTTAGCCGTTTCCAGGAAAGCTTCATCATGCATAATGGTGACTTGGGAAGACAAACGCCTTAAGTCCAAATGTCACCCCATCCTCCTTCTTTCCCTGAGCTTTTATTGCTGAGCACATTGTCATATGGTATGGGATATCCCTTTGGTCAGTTGGGGTCAGCTGTCCCAGCTGTGTCCCCTCCCAGCCTCTTGCCCACCTCCAGCCTACTCACTGGTGGGGCCATGTGAGAAGCAGAAAATGCCTTGATGCTGTGTAAACACTGCTCAGCGACAGCTACAACACTGTTGAAAGCAGTACCTTGTTTGTGTGACCAGCCATGTCAGCGTCCTCTGTGTGAGTCTGTGTGTGTCCGTGTGTGCGTGTCTCTGGGATACATGCACATGTTCACTACAGATTGAACCTGCACACAGGGAAGAGGCAGACATGTCCCTAAGCCTGGGCAGAGATCTCAGGTCCACAGGGCACTGGGCTGGGCTCTGATAGCCAGGCAGGAGGGAGATCTAGATCCGAGCAGCTGGGGAAGCTGGCCACACTCCTAACATTCCTTAATATTTTTAAGTTACATCACTTCTGCTTTGTGAGGAATTGGTTGAGGTTTTTTTATTGGGATTCTGTTTGTTGTTTTGGATATATTTGTTTGCTTCCTTTGCTTTACTGGTTATTTTGGGAGTATGTTTTTTAAATTCAACTGACCAGTCTCATGCATTGTATGCAGGCCTCTGGTACAGCACCTCTTTTGATGTCATATTTTATGATCTAGTCTTAACAGAAAGATCCCAAAACATAGAAACAGCAGAGTAGACCTAGACATAACTAAAAAAATTAAAGAGAAACTGCAGTGCATTTTCCTTTGTAAAATACTCCAGAGATAAAAATGTTTATTGTAAATGAAAGATCAATATTGGAACTCAGTTGGAGATGAATAGCCCTAATTTAGGTTGCTTTAGCAATGCTTTCTTGTTTAAATTTCTATTTTAAACATGGAGATCTAGTAAAAAAAAAAAAAAATATTGATTTTATGGCTCAGTTCATTTATTTTAGCATAGGCTTCTAGTGCCACTAGGTTGTTCCCTACTCTTCTAGACAGATGGATGGAATCCAGGTGGGGCCCTCCAGCCAAGTTCAAAGGGCATAAGGTAATATTGTTTAGGCAATTGAGTCTTGCTTTTAATGTCTTGGTCTTTGGTCATTACTGACTTTAAGAGAACTATAAAACATACACTTTTAGTCAACCATATGAGAGTGTCTTAATCCCAAATTGAATCCTGCTCTTGTCCTCAAATCCCTTTTCTGGTTGAGGGAACTTGAAGCAGGACTTGTCAGGATGGTGTTTTAGCTACCACAGTAGCATACACTCAGAAGACTTTTAAAATAATTTGTCCTAATGCACTAAAGCTTAGGAAATATACTAATGTTCCATGAGACAAAAAAGGGAACAGAATATGTCTATAATGTCTATATTTGGGGTATGGAAAAAAGAAGGAGTATACAGAAAGCACAACACTGTCTGTTAGACTATGGAAGATCCATGCTGAAATACCATGTTGATGATTTCATAGCATAGCCTCATACAAAGGTGGGATTCAAATCCACAGAATTGGATGGTAGAAGAGGAAATCTAAATCTTTTTCCAAGCCCTGGAAGATTATCCAATTTCTTAAACTATTAGGTTAAAAGGGCTAATTCTACTGGATTTGGAGACTAAGACAAAACCCCCTCAAATATATATGTGCTAAAACCATACAGGAGATACAGCCTGAACTTTTGATTATTTCAAAGACTGTGGAAATGCATTTTTCAGCAAATTACCTGTCTCATCCCTATTCATCTTCAACTGTGGATTAGTAGTTTTGCTTTTTCAAGTGATGATTTATTTATTTGTCTGTTTTTAGGGTTATATTTTCAGAATCTTTACAGTATGATGAACTTAATGAAGCTGTATGTGGTGTACAGCATGTGTTAAAGAATTGCTTTAGTAGAAAAGTACTCTCAGTCCAAGTACTCATGCTACTCAGGGGTTCCGCTAGGCATTACAGTGCAAAAACTATACAAAACGTAGGTTTTTCCAAAGCCAAGAACCACCATAGTGACTTTTTAGCCTGTGGATTAGTTCCTTTTTTAATGATACACTGCATACCTTTGCCAGTAACTTCTCTATTTCACACTTAATTTCCTCCACAACCCTCAGATGAATCTTATCTGGTTTTAGTGATTTACTACACTTAAGTTTTTAAAGTTGCTAACTTCCTCCTTGGAGGCTATCATTTTGTTAAGGCCATAGTATAATTTCCCATGAAAATTGCCCTTGGAAGAGTGATTTCCCTGTAGCCTTTGATAGTAAAGACAGATGCAAAAAATTAATTTAACTCCGATTCTATTTTACCATCCTCTCTAATTGCTCCCCTCATTCCTTATTCCAATACACCCAGTGTCAGGTGTCTTCTGCCTTTTTATGTGTTGCATGAAGTTTTATTATTTATATTGATCTACCTATCAATGCAGTGTGAAGTGCATGCTATGGAAAAGGTGCAGAGCAATCTTGATGTTACTCAGCAGAATACCTGTTGTGCCTTCTCGGTGACCTTGTATTTTGCACAGTCACATCCTTTCAAGGAGGGTGAAACACTACAAAGTAATACAGGTAGCATTTTATAACCTCTACTGCATGGATGTAAACAACAGTGTGCAGCAAAGCAGGAGAAACCCTGTTGTTGATGAACAAAAACTTTGTGAATATAAATGTAGGTAAGCTTGACCACTAAGGATCCTTGAGAAATCCTTTTTCACCAGTCCCTTGCTAGCTAACTGCTAAAGACACCTTCTTCAAAGTGTATTCAGTGGAGACATGGTAAAACCTACTTAATGCTTTCTTACTGACTGCTTACCATGTGCCTCCTTCTTAAAGAGAATGGCAAGGTGAAGGGAAGAATGGAGGCTGATGAAAGATGAATGTTGAAGTAATTAATATTCAATCCCCTCATTCTATGGTCAAGACTTTCATCCCTGGACTGCTGTTTCACTATGAAATGTGCAGCCAGAAGAAATCTGCCTCTTCAGTTGCAATGAGGCGTGATACGCAGGGCAGCTGGTGGAGACTGTAGCCCAGTAAATACAATTTCTACCCTCAGCATGGGAGGGACCGGCTGTGCGCTGACCCGGCAGTGCAGGGGCTCAGCCTTGCTGTGGTCTGAGCTGGGCATTGCTGGTTTAACCCCTGTGCTGGGGCCAGTGGCTGCTGCCTCCCCTGCTCCAGCTTCAGCTCTGGGGATGGACCCACTGGGGAGGGGGTGACATCCCCCGGTGCAGTCACTGCCTGGTAAACCATAGCCCTTTGTGTGGCTGGGGTTGGTGGGGCTGGAGGTCATAGGCAGACTGCAGCTGGCAGTCAGGGAGAAGGAAGAGGACTGCGACAGGGAAATGTGCAAACATAGGGATGGGCAGACTCTAGACTGGGGGAGACCCCCACCACGAATACCTCACTCCCCTGACAAAGGCCTCAGGACACAGCAGCTGTTTTGTGCAACAGTTCCTCCCAGTTTGTTACAGAGGTTTTCCTGTGCTAGACAATTAGGACTCTTCAACTGTGAAAATGTTAACAGGACCAATAAACAGCTGTTATCTTTGTATATCTGGTATGCTCCCTTTTGCCCATAATGGTATACTGTATGTGACAAAACCCTTACCCTAGTCTTCTCTGTCTTTTCTTCACTTGGATGTGGGGTCTGATGTTAGGGAAAATAAGGTCTGTGCAGGTTGCAGGATGGGGAGGACAGCCTGATGATACATCTACACTGCAAGCTGAGAGGCTGAGATTAGCTCTGGAAGAATATCTCTGTGAATGGTATGGCTTCAGCAGTGTTATAAATACCAGTGTTTGTTATGTGATGGTTCCTTTATGCAGAGGAAGTATGTTCACTCTAAGGGAATCTGCTTTCAATCTGGGAGCAACAGATATGGGAAACTAATTTCTACTGGCTTCATAGTTCTTTTTTTATTCATCTCCTTCCTTGAAAAGCTATATTAATTGCCGCGTATGAAAATAAGGGAAGGATAGGCTCATGACACTATGAAAAATTAATTTCATAGATTGCCATGAAATCCTGTTGAAGATGTGAAGTTAATTGAAGTCTGTTGCCTTGTTCAAGCTATGAAGAAATTAGGAATTTTGAAAGAGAGATAAATTGGGCAAAGATTGAGTCTCGTGAATATATCTGTACCTTTAAAATTAGGTATCTACACTAGAAGGAATATACTTTAGATAAATCCTTTAGATGTGTACTTCAAAACACAGCTGGACAAGGTCCTGAGCAGTCTGATCTAAGCTGATCCTGTTCTTATTGTGGGATTGGACAAGGTAACCTTCTAACCTATATGATTTTCTTGGTTTATGCTACTATTTAAACATTATTTTTCTCTCTTTGCATCTAAACAATGTTTAGAGAAAACAGACAGATGGGACACTATTGGGTCATGAAGTGAGGTCCTTCCTGCTAGAAACAAATATTGCTCCTGGTTTTATCTGAAAAATGAAAGAGCAGGCTGTTCCAGAACAAGATTTCTCTGTTGTAGAAGTTTTCAAGTAATAAAAAATTTAAAAATATAAAATTCAGAGACCACCTCTAGAAATAATTCCTTTGGTAACATTTTTGGTTAAGGTTCTTTATAACAGACCTATTTAACCCTAATTTATAACTGGTGAGCTGGACACTTTTCTGTAAATGATAATTCTGTAATCTTTATTATCAACCTAAATTACTCACTGGAAATTCCTTTCTTGACATATGAGGTTTGAACAGACTCAATTGTATTTCCACAATAATTACTATACTAGTAAGGGAAATATAATTTTATTGATAATAGAAAACATATATCATAAAACTCAATCTGGACCTTCTGAAGACAGTAATAAGAGGATTGGATTGTAAATCAGTAATATACACTGAAATTATTGGTTGTCATTAATATATTCATAAGTGGAATTGAAAAGGTTCTTTGGCAGTCTGTATGATGAATGTCAAGCACAGAATCTGTTGTGTGCAATGGTCTTCTTTTCTTTAATGCCAGTGTTAACCATAGTGATACATATATATATATATGTGGTACCATATGGTGGCAGTCCAGTGCCAAAGAGATAACAGGGCTTTCCTTTGAATGACAAAAAACCCAAAATCCTCTATCATGTCAAATGGTGGAACACAGAGCAGAAAAGTCAAAAGGCAGTGCAAAGCTCTCAACACTGAGTGCATTCCTGCTGGCATAATACACGTACATCTATTAAAATGAAAATAAATCCAAAATATATGATAAGGAGAAATGTATATTTTAATAGCACAGAACAGTTTTAATGTAGATATTCCAGATTACAACGAAATGAGCAATGAGTGTGTTTTATGTTTCTTCTGGACAGGAGGTAAATGTAGTGTGTCAGAGAATACATGACGAAGAAATAGAAAAATGTTGGAGGAGGACGGAAAGCCCATAACGTACTTTAAATATTTCTTCAAGTTCTTAAAAATATAATTTTCAAATTAAAAGAAAAGTAACATAGAATAGACAACAAAATAAGACCTACATTGGAAAAGAACCTCAGAAAACATTATTTCTCTATGTTAATTCTCAGTAGAGTTGATGATACATGTTACATATATGCCTCAAACTCAATATTTGATCAAGACTTCTAAAGAAAAAGGGACCTCACAGAAAGTATTCAACTATGAGAGACATTTGATGTGAGACCTAGTAACTCTACTACTCTCAGCTGTATGGGCAGATAGGAAATTTCCCTTTGACAAGAAAGACAAAGTGCCAGAAAAATTTTAATACTATACAATGATAGTTATTTTTGTGTCACTAGGGTCAGTATAGTAGCAGTACTAGTCAGTATTCATTGTCTTACTGGTACTGATGTAAAGAAAACTAGGAAAATTGGTCCTGCTGGATGGGAAGTCACAGGCTATAGTGGAAAACCTTAAGTTCTGCAATAAACAAGACTGTGTTGTTTCCACAGTCAAAAGGAGTCCTTCTACAACACTGGTGAGTAATCCACTGTGTGTGATAAACATTAAGACAGGGAAAAACGTCTATTTAGAATTAAATCCATCTATAAAGAAAAAAATCTGAAGTGTAAATTGTCTCATATTAGACTTCTGCACACATATCTAAGACTATGTGTCTGAGCATGGTGTGTACACAGGCACATGCACTTCAAGAGCCAAAAACATTGACTATAATAATAGCTCACTATACTTGCGTCAAGCATTTATGTTTCGATCTTGCCCAGGCAGTTTCAGACTAGAGCAAAATGTTATGCCTGCAGTATTGCAGATCCAGTTTCTTGAGACTTATATATATTCTGGCAAACACTTATTCGTAGTAGTGCTTGTGGGGGCTGACTTAATACATATTTCAAAACAAAGTTTAAATATCTGTTTGGGTAAAATGAAAGACATGGATTAAAACAAAATCATTGAACTCATTGCCCTTAACTTATCTTTTTATGTATAAAAGAGGAACATAAAGGTCTGTATTGAATGTAAATGTGAAAAAATCCACATTTTAAAACCTTTGCCTAGTATACATTAAGTCCCTAATGTGTAACTTTTCTAATCTCAGGTTTCATCAAGTCAATTCTCTGTAGGTAAAACAAAAAGACATTCAGTTTCTTTCTTGCATTGTGTTTTCCAACCTGTCATTTCAAGAGATACAGACCTTATTGTGGCCTTAAAGGGGGATTATAAGAAAGATGGGGACAAACTTTTTAGCAGGGCCTGCTGTGATAGAACAAGGGGTCATGGTTTTAATCTGAAAGAGGGTAGATTTAGACTAGATATAAGAAGAAATTTTTTACAATGAGGGTGGTGAAACACTGGAACAGGTTGCGCAGAGAAGTGGTAGATGCCAGAGTTGTGGAAATACTCAAAGCCAGGTTGGATGGGTCTTTGAGCAACCTGATCTAGTTGCGGATGTCCCTGCTCATTGCAGGGGGGCTGGACTAGATGACGTTTAAAGGTCTCTTCCAACCCAAACTAATCTATGATTCTATGATTTTAAAGCATTTATTTCTATTATACTGAAATAGAATCATAGAATCAGAGAATGGTTAGAGTTGGAAGGAACCTTAAAGATCATCTAGTTCCCGACTCCGTGCCATGGCCAGGGACACCTCCCACTAGACTAGGTTGCTCAAAGGCCCATCCAATCTGGCCTTGAACGCTTCCAGGGATGGGGCATCCACAGCTTCTCTGGGGAACCTGTTCCAATGTCTCACCACCCTCACAGTAAAGAATTTCTTCCTGAGATCTCATCTAAATCTACTCTCTTCCAGTTTAAAACTGTTACCCCCTTGTCCTATCACTAAACTCCCTGATAAAGAGTCCCTCCCCATCTTTCCTGTAGGCCCCTTTTAGGCACTCGAAAGCCCCTATAAGGTCTCCCAGAGCGTTCGCTTCTCCAGGCTGAACAACCCCAACTCTCTCAGCCTGTCTTCATGGGAGAGGTGTTTCTGCCCTCTGATCATCTTTGTGGCCCCCCTCTGGACTCGTTCCAACAATAATAGTGTGTGCAGTGTAGACCATGGCATTGTTACTTCAGTGGCAGTAACACAGTCACCATGAAAACATCCTTACATTTGCAAAATTTCTGTAGTTTAAGCAGATAATGCATCTGCTAAATATCCTAAATTGCATTAGGAATGGAGCTCCTTAAAACTATTTACAAATAATGTTAATCTTTTTTCTGTCAGACATTGAATATGTTACTTTTTAAGTATCTTTTCCTCATTAATTGAATACTTCTAAGATGAAAATATTTGATTCTTTTTGCTGATTCATTATGATTTAAGGCATTCAGAATTCTTTGGTAAGCACATTCTGTGAGAATTTTTTCCAACCCTTTTTTCACGTTCTTGTGCACAAATCTGTAATCTGCTCTGAGTTCCTTGTTTAGTTAAAATTCTTGGAGAGAAAGTAAAATTTGATGCTAGACTTCAGAATTATGATGCATTCTAATTAGCTGGAAAATTAATACCATTCTTCATATTGGAAAAATAGAAAGGGTGCGGCATTCAGTATGAAATATAGCTGATTCATTTCAAGTTTGGCTAATACAGTGTAGATGTTCTTCATAAGAATTTCATCTAATTACTTTAAAGTAAGATTGGTTTTATTGTAATAAAAATATAATAACATGAATTTTTGTAAACTTGGTAAACCACAAATTATTTGCTTTCTTGTGGCATGATTTACATGAAACAAATATTCTCGCTTTCATTCTTTATTATGTATTGCTTGATACCAAGAAAAGATTCTGCAAATAAAGATGAACACATACATATACCTTTTTTTTTATTCAGCAGTACAAATAGAAAGCTTTAAAAATATGTTAAACAATGATTTGGTTCTGGCAAAAAGGGAAATTATCAGTAGGGTTCCACAGGGTTCCATGTTGGAACTTTTGCTGTTTACCTTATTTATAAATGACCTGGGAAAGGGGTAAACAGGGACACAGTCTGCTTTTGGTACAAACTTATTTTCAAAAGTGTGACCAAAGCAATGCTGAAAAGAACAGCAAAAAAACTTAACAAAATTGAGTTACTGAGGGAAAAAAAAAAAAAAAAAATCAAAACCACCACCACCAACAACAAAGAAACCCCAAATCAATAGGTGAAATTAAAAACAGATAAATATAAGTAATCACATATAAAATGATGGGCTCTGACTGACCATTTTCACGCTAAGTGAATCTTTAGTTTATGATACTTCTAAGCAAACATCAAGCTTAGTGATTGGTGCGAGTCAAAATAGCAAGTCCCGGTCCTCATGGGTTACTGCAGTTACCCAGACATTTGGTGGGGAAACAACACAGCAGTGCACAAGTCATCCATCAAGTTTCTGGAATGCATTGAGGACTGATTCCTGCTGCAGATGCTGGACATGCTGACTAGGAACAACACATTGATAGATTTACTGCTCACAAACAGAGAAGGCTTAATTGACAGCATAACTACCAATGGTAGCCTTGGATACAGAGACGATAACGTGGAGTTTAAGATCCTACTGAACACACTGAAGATCAGTAGTAGAACAAAGACCCTGAATCTTTGGCCTGACTAATCTAGTGACTTTCTGCGATGTAATAACTGCATCAGTGGATAAGGGAACTACAGATGCCATCTATCTAGACTTCTGTAAGGCCTTTGATATGGTCCCCCACAACATTCTGGCCACTAAATTGGAGAGATACGGGTTTGGTGGATGCACTGTTAGATGGATAAGGAACTGGCTGGATTGTAGCATCTAAAGAGTTACAGTCAATGGCTTAATGTCCAAGTGGGAACCAGTAACAAGTGATGTCCCTCAAGAGTCCGTACTGGGACCAATACTATTTAACGTCTTCATCAATGACATAGATAGTGGGATTGAGTACACCACCAGCAATTTTGCAGATGACCAAGCTAAGTGGTGCAGTTGATATGCTATTGTTGGATGTCCCAACATTGGAAATGTTCAAGGTCAGGTTGGATGGGGCTTTGAACAACCTGATCTAGTGAAAGATGTTCCTGCCCATGATGGGAGGGGGTAGGAGTGGTGGTATTGGACTAGATGATCTTTAAAGGTCCCTTCCGACACAAACCATTCTATGATTCTGTTTTTAGAAGAGCCAGCTTTGATAAGCTCAGGGTCCATCTGCAAGGGATTCCATGGAAAGCACCCACGAAGGGCAAAGGAGCTTGTGAGTGCTGGGAGTTATTCAACAACAGCCTTCTGGAAGCACACGAACAGTCCAACACCTGCAAAGGGAAAGGAAGCAGGCAGAACAAGACATCACCCTGGCTTAACAATGAGCTGTTGGGTGGGCTTAAAAGCAAAAAAGAAGCATGCTGGCTAAGAAAAGGCAGCCAAATACCCATCGAGACTACAATAACCTTGCTAAGGCATGAGAGATGCAGTCAGGAATGATAAGGCTCAGCTGGAACTGAAATTGGCCAAAGATACAGAGAACAAGAAAGGGTTCTTCAGATACGTGAGCAGTAAGCAGAAGCACAGGGAAGACATAGACCAACTGACAAACAGGGCAGGGAAACTAGTTAATAATGCTGAGAAGGCAGACATTCTCAATATTTTCTTTGCCTCTGTCTTTGCCAGAGTAGCTAGACCCTAGATCACAAGATCAAGTACCTGCAACAATGCATGTGTTGACCCACAAGTAGTAAAGGAAAGGTTGGTCTGGGGCATCTTGTAAGGGCTCAAGGCACATGGCCCCAGATGGAACCTACCCCAGGGTGTTAAGAGAAGTGACTGACATTGTTGTTAGCCCACTGTCTATAATCTTTGAAAAGTCATGGAGATCAAGGGATACCCTGATGACAGGAAGACAGCAAGTGTCATACCCATCTACCAGAACGGCCAAAAAGAGGATCCAGGAAACTAAGCCCCACTAGTCTTACTTCAATCCCTGGAACAGTAATGGAACAAGTTCTTTTAGAAACCATTACTAATCAAATTAAGCAGGTGACTGGGAAAAGTCAACATGGATTTACCAAAGGCAAATCATGCCAGACTAACCTGATCACCATCAACAACAAAATAACATCTTCTGTTGACACGGAGAGCAGTGGATGTTGTTCACCTATAATTCAGCAAAGTGTTCAACAATGTTTCCCACAGCAAGATACAGACTGGTTGGGTGGTCTACGAGATGGCTAGGAGAGGGCGCTTACCAATGTTTTTTACTCAGTTTGGCAGCCTGTCACAAGCAGGGTCCCCCAGGGATTGATACTGGGCCCCATGCTGTTCAACATCTTCATAAATGATCTGGATGATGGGATTGAAACCCCCCTCACCACATTCATTGGTGACACTAAAACTGGGTGGTAAGGTGGACACGCCAGAAGGGTGAGTCATCTTCAGAGAGACCTGGACAGGCTGGAAGAACAGTATAAAGTTTAACAAAGACAAGTGCAAAGTCTGTGTGACTGTGTGGTTGTGGAGCAGCATTGCTGAAGGGGATATTGGGGTCCTGGTGAACATGGTGAACAAGCTGAACATGAGTCAGCAGTGCAGTGCTGCAGCAACAAAGACAAATCAGATCCTGGGCTGCATTTGCAGGGTCGTTACTAGCAGAGACAGAGATGTGACCATCCCACTCTACTCAGTGCTTGTCAGGTCACACCTGGAGTATTGTGCTCAGGTTTGGCACCCACAATTCAAGACAGATGCAAACAGACTGAAGAGGGTCCAAAGGAGGGCAATGAAGATGGTCAAAGGGTTTGAGAACCTGCCTTGTGAAGAAAGACTGAAGGAGTTAGGTCTTTACTTCTTGAAGGCTCAGGGGGACTTCATCACAGTATGCCAGTACTTAGAGGTCAGCTACAAAGAGGTCAGAGTCTCTCTCTTTACAAGGAGCCATATGGAGAAGACAAGGGGCAATGGATATAAGTTGCACTGGAGAGTTTTCACCTTGACAGAAGAAAGACATTTTTTACTGTAAGAACAACCATTCATTGGAACAACCTCCCCAGGGGCATGGTAGAGTCCCCATTGCTGGTATTTTTTCAAAATGCGATTGGTCAGGGTGTTAGATAATCTCACTTAAGCTCTCTTTCCCATGAAAGGTTAGACCAGATGATCTTGCAAAGTCCCTTCCAACCTGGGCTGCTCTATGATTCTATGACTCTATGAAGAATTATTAATTATTGTGTATGATTAATTAATTATTTAATAAGGAAGGTCTGTGGAAAAAAGACAAATTGAGGTGTGTGTGGGAACCTAGGACAGAGGTCAGCAAAATCATGACTGGATGAAGACGAGTCCAGGAATCATTGTCTCTCCCAATACACGAGGATTATCAAATAAATCTGATAGGAGCTGAGCCTAGATAGAGCAAAAGATGAGTCTTTATGCAACAGGTAATAAACCTGCAGAACTCCTTCTGGGTGTAGGTTGTGTGTCCAAGGAGTTTACACCAACCTGAGGGCAGACTGGACCAGAGGGTGAAGCAAGTCCCATCAGGTCTCACCTCAGAGAAAACACTCATCTGGCTCAGAAAATTCACTGAACTGAAAAAAGTCTGGGAGAGTCTTAGGAGGGACATATCGTACCATACCATACCATAGGGGTCTGTCATGCTCTTCTTTTCCCTGCAACCCACTTATGGTCACAGATGAAGGCAGAAAACTGTTTCAGGTGGATCAATTGTTTGAAACACTGTGGCTGATCTTATGTATCTGCTGTGGCTTAACCCTGGCCAGCAGTTAAGCAGCTATATAGCCATTTGCTCACTCCCCCTCCCAGCTGGACAGGGGAAGGAATAGGAAAAGCAAAAGCAAAAAAACACTTGTAGGTTGAGAGAAAGACAGCTTAATAAGTGAAGAAAAGTAGGGAAACAAAAAAGTGATGCAAAGGCAGTAATCCACCACCTCCCACAGGCAGAACTAATGCCCAGCCATTCTGCAAGAAATAGCTTCTCTGGAAGACAAATGCCCCCAGTTTTGTTGCTGAGCATGAGGACCTCTGGCATGGAATATCCCTTTGGCCATTTGGGGTCAACTGTCCCAGCTGTGTCCCTTGCTCACTTTTTGTGCATCCCCAATGTACTCTTTAAAGGGAGTGGAGGGGACACTAGTGAGAAAAAGATGTCCTTGATGCTAAGCAAGCACTGTTCAGCAATAGCCAAAATACTGATGTGTTATCAACTTTGTTTTAATCACAAGTCCAGAATATAGCACCTTACAGGATGCTATGAAGAAAGCAAAGTCCATCCCAGAGAGACCCAAAACAGTAACAAAGCTGTTTGCTTCATGATCTGCTTCAAGATTATGGCTGTTCAAAGCATCCGCCAGCTCTTTTTGATAATCCCAGGCAGGTAGGCCAGCTGCAGTACCAGATGAAGTTACCAGTCCAATGCCAGTTATCCATATTATGAGACTGTAGCTGATGGATGTTGCTACACTGCCCTCTTTGTGACTTCAGGGCACCACAGTTCTATGAATTGCAATGTACTGATTTCCATGTCATTTTTTCACTGAAACAGATTTAATGCCGGGATACCATTACCATGAGGAAAAAGAAGGGAAAGAGATGAGACTGCTCGGGGAATGTCAACACTGAGCATTCTTTAGCACGGTAGTCAGGTAAAGGCATGCTCTTGACTTAGTTTATTTCTTAATAACATATAAATAGATAACATGTACTTTAAAGGATCAAAAGATGAAGTGTAAGCAGATTCCACAGTCTTCCATCAGTTCTTCCACAGTCCGAATATGGCTGTAGAAGAGACAGAAATCTGGCAAATCTTTTGACCCTGCTGTTCTTTTCATATAAAATATCAAAAGTGATGGTCAACATCTACTCAACAACTTAAATATTGGAATACTTACCTATAACTGGAAGCTTTGTGTTCATTTTCTTTCTCTGTTTGTTTGGGTATCAAACTTGCATTTTCTTCCTCCCAGGAATGTGCATAAACCACCAGATTACTACATAAGGACACTCTCACTCTGTCTTGTTGATACTATTTACTTTAGATAAATACATAGATATTCAGTGAACTGTCTGATGTCACAGAAGATGAATAACTGAACCTCTAGTCTAATGAATCATCCTCTTGATATTTCTGACAATGACTTTTAAAGTATTATATACAAAATAAAACAGCTTCTGTAGAGGCAGAGAGAGATATTTGTCACACTCCAACATATGTTCTAAATCTTATGAAATACATTTGCAAAAAGAGGTTCAAATATCCCTTAGGATAGTCGTAGGATTTTAAATTTGCGTCTTCTCTTCCCTGTACAACCAAACACAGGGGACTCAAAAAAATCCTCAAATCTTTATAATAGAAATATTTCACCGATAAAATATTTAACAAAACACTGAAAGAAACATAGTTTGCTTACTGTGATTAGGACTTTTGACTAGTAGGTAGGACACATGGATTCTGGTTCTTTTGCTGCTTAATTTTTAATTGGTTATACAAAATACAACAATATCAACAAGAAAGAGTAAGATCATGCTGCTTGCATCTTTCATAGGTACATAAGAAATATATTTCAATAATTTCAGGTAGATGAAGGCATAGAATTTGGATTACTGTGATGAGCCCTTTACAGTAGAATAAGAGACAGGCATATCTAAAATAATTATTTTCATTTTTCTTGCAAATTATCCAAAAAAGAATATTATATTTTTGGGTCAAATTTGGAGTGTTGTCCTGAAATAGAAACATACTTTGTTTTTTTCATTTTGATGAGGAAAAGGGGAAAAACAATTCCCCCCAAAATGCTGTTAGTTTCTGGGGTGGTGTTGGGGTTTTCTTTTGGTATTGTTTTTTGGTTGGTTTGGGTTGTGTTGAGTTTTGGGTTGTTTTTTTAGTTTAACAGCTGAATCCAAAAATTGTATGTGTTCATAACTCTAATATATACATTGACTCCTCCAGTTATTTGTTATACTTCGTCTAATGTATCGTGAAAGGTTATGGCTTGCCTAATTGTGTCTGTTTTGGCCAAATGGTTTAGACTGTTCATAAATATGTCACTCATTAGAAGAGTCAGTAGTAATAGAG
The DNA here is from genome assembly GCA_013397275.1 of Burhinus bistriatus. Taxonomy (NCBI): domain Eukaryota; kingdom Metazoa; phylum Chordata; class Aves; order Charadriiformes; family Burhinidae; genus Burhinus; species Burhinus bistriatus. The sequence goes on along the minus strand of VYXH01012644.1, from coordinate 84,265 downwards.
AAATCAGGAAAAAATCTATCTACATGCTATTGTTTAAATCAAATGATGGAACATGTCAGTTCCTTTTTCTCAATTACTGCTTGTTTCTAACTCAGTTTGATCTTCACTTACTGAAGACCTATATTACTGGGAAAAGTGCAACCTTCTAAATGTCTTGCATCACTCAGTCTGTAGTCAGTTATTCAGAATAATGTATGTGCTTTGATGTTTCTGCTTTTGGTACTGACAACAATTTAGAAGTGGTAATATTATTTCCTTACTTCTCTAAGAGAAAAACAATCTTGTATTTCTTTTCTCTAATGTAATATTCCCATTGTCAGCTGAAGAAAACACAATTTTGAATTAAACATCCAAAATAAGGTACTGCTGAATGAATAACTACAGCTGGAAATGCTATAATGACCTCTTACCAGATGTCCATATTTCCATTTGAGATAGTCTTCTTAAGTCTCCAAATCTTGGTTTTTAATCTCCTTCTTCTATAAATTTATTGGTGCAATCTTGCTGGCTGTTCCTTAATATCATTTTCAGAGATGAATGTGGTATGCTTCTGGCTTTTAGGGATTATATTGCAGTTTGAATCCTACCCAGTTTATCCAAACTAATTCCACATGACTCAGTTCTGTTGTTGTTTCTGACTTTAATGTAAATAAATCAGATTTTCTTTTGGTCTCATTACTTTATATGATTTAAACTTTAATTGTCATACAAAGTCCCTAAACTTGCATATTGGCCAGTAAAAGTAGTGTTTTCTCCTAAGTGGGTCCCCAGTTACTTCAATGGAGTCTTGCATAGGCTAAAGCATCAGTTAATGAGGAACAGTTTGCTAGACTGATTTCAGCTGGCACAGAACTAAAACTTGGTCACTTGGTTGCACAGATTTGATTCTGGAAGAAACCTTGCAACCCTCAGCGATCTGGGTACAGGAGTTGAATGCACCATTAACAAGTTTGCTGACGATACCAAACTGGGAGGTACTGTTGACTCTCTTGAGGGACAAGAGGCCTTGCAGAGGGACCTAGATAGATTGGAGCATTGATCAGTCATTAACGGGATGAAATTTAACAAGTTAAAATGCTGGATCCTGCACCTAGGATGAAGTAACAGCAGGCACAAGTGTAAATTGGGAGAGGAGTGGCTGGAGAGCAGCCCTGCAGAAAGGGATCTGGGGGTGCTGGTTGACAACAGGCTCAATAGGAGTCACCAGTGTGCCCTGGCAGTCAAGAGGGCAAACTGCATCCTGGGGTGCATCAAACAGTATAATCAGCTGGTCAATAGTAGTGATTATCCCGCTGTATTCAGCTTTGGTGCAGCCCCACCCTGAGTACTGTGTGACCTTCTGGGACCCAAAATTTAAGAGGGATGTGAAGGTCCTTGAATGCATCCAGAGGAGGGCAACAAAGCTGATGAAAGGGCTGGAAGGAATGTCCTATGAGGAGCAGCTAAGGACCTTGGTTTTGTCTAGTTTGGAGAAAAAGGAGCCTGAGGGATGACCTCATTGCTCTCTACAGCTTCCTGAGGAGGGGAAGTGGAGAGGGAGGTGCTGATCTCTTCTCCCTGGTATCCAGAAATAGGACACATAGGAATAGTTCAGGTCTGCGCCAGGGGAGGTTCAGAGTGGACATCAGTGTTAGGTTAATAGTTGGTCTCGATAATCTTAAAGATCCCTTCCAACCTAGATGATTGTGTGATTCTATTAGGAAGCATTTCTTTACCAAGAGGGTGGTCAAACACTGGAACAGGCTTCCTAGAGAGGTGGTTGATGCCCCAAGCCTGTCAGTGCTTAAGAGGCTTTTGGACAATGCCCTTAATAATATGCTTTAACTTTTGGTCAGCCCTGAAGTGGCCAGACTGTTAGATGAGATTATCATTGTAGGTCCCTTCCAACTGAAATATGCTATTCTATTCTATTCTATTCTATTCTATTCTGAAAATATTGAGTTTTCTTTGAATTGTAAGCACTGACGCTTTTGAAGGACCAGCTCTAAAAATGTAATTTAGGAAACCTGAGTGAAACTTGGAAATTTCAATTTTGACCCCACTCGTCAAAAGTTATCACAAGAAATGCTTAAACATTCCCACAAGTAATGTCTCCAGATATATAAAGTTCAGCTGTTTATGATCAAAGCCTCCTATTCTTGGCAATATTGAAAGTTTAACAGTGTTTTGGAATCAACGCATTCTTTTACCGAAGGAGAATGTACTATTACGTTTTTAAGAGGATGTCAAATGGTAGAAGCCAACTTGGCCAAGTTGGCCAACTTACTAAAAAAATGAAGAATGATGTCAACTAAGGAAACCTGTAGTGTATTGACTTTACTACTGAAGATTAAATGACTTAAGAAATGGATGAATTGGGTTTAAATCATTCTGTCTGGGGAAGACTTAAAGTTTTATGTTCTCTCTTCCAATAAATACTTTAGCCTCAAGTTGATATGCTAGATTGGAAAGTTTAGGAATATGGTTAATAGACTTCCTCTTGAAGCTGTTTTAACTGACAAAAAAGAAAATACACATTTGATGAACAAGCAAAAGTGTAAATATGAACATATCTGTCTAATCTTGGGATGAGAGCACCTGAATGTATAAACCCTTATCCTACAGGCTGTTTACTGTAAGGTGCATACAGTAAACTAACACTGAATAATAAACAACTTGGACTGCTTGGGAACACTGTGAGATGTGATGTGTGTGAATCTGATCCCCATCAGGTTGGAAGGGCAATTGAAACCTTCTGTTTCACATCATGGGTGAATGCTCTAATTACAGAATGGTTGACCATAATAGAGCAGGAGAAAAAGCTGACCCTTCTGCTTTATTTCAGAAGTAATAAATACCTTTTGATATGCTTAAAGAAAATGAAGAAGAGTATAGCTGTTTAACTTCAGTAGAGATTTAAAACTAGGAATCCAAATTGGAAGGAGATACAGGTATTTTCAGATGCTGACACAATGTCCCTTAAAGCTTAAAATTTTTAGAATACTTTGTTCAACAGTCATAATCACAAAGGATATCTAACAGTTATTTCCTTCTTATGGGCTATGATTGTGCTGCTATTCTTATTACTGAGCATTAGGTTCTAGATTACAGTCAGGTAATAAGTAAAAAAATTTCTTGCATATTTGCAAAGTAATTCATTTTCTTTTACCACTGTTTCTTTACCTCAGGCATACACAATTTATATTTTTTTATGCCGATATGCAAAAATACTGTAATTTGTTTGACTCATGAACTGTAGAAGGAATCTGAGGTAATCTACCATACAAAGGAAGAGTATTGTCATTTAGACCTTGAGTTCTGAATCAACGAGCTTAATTCTGCATGGTCTTATTCGGTATCAACCCATTTACTATAATAGAATTTCATGAGAAATAAATGAGAATAGCACTGGCCCCATTATATTTGTGCAAATTTCAACAAGGATAGTTCAGGAGTGCCTGGAATCTCACTAATTTTAAAGATCCAACTTCTTTTCTCTTAGAAATAAAAACCACAGTAAGAATATCACTTCTTAATATTTGAATTCTTCATTTATAATTTTAGTCAAAGAAAATAACATGCTAAGGAATAAGGTATTCTTTTCTCCGATCCCTCATACTTTCAGAGTGCCAAAGGAAGTTATGTTTCTCTTACTGAATAATACTAAGTTGTCTCATTGAAAATTGTTAATTTGAAGCAATTTGCATTGAAGGTTATGCTCCTTAATTGGTAACATGTACATAGATGTACTAAGCCTTGTTCTTTTGCCATAATACGACTATTTTTAGTTAACAATACACAATTTCAGCTTTTAAAGTCAGTTTATAATTTGGTTGATTTATTTATAGGCCAAGCTCATCTCCAGTCATGATCTGACACTTTAAAATTTGCTTCTAAGAACATTTCATCCCTCATTAAAATATTTTCCCCGGTAACAAGACAAGCTAAGACTATCTTGTTGATTCAATACTCATAAATTTTTAAAAATCTAATTGAAACAATAATATGTATCATTTAAGTGCAAACATTTTTAGACCAAAAAGAACTATTATAATGTGACTTTTCTAGGTCTATGGAGGTAGCTGTTGTCAAATAATGTTTCTGAGAGCATTCAGCATTTGGCAACATTGCAAATTAAGACTTTGATTAACACAGAAGCACCTTTTGCAAACAATCACAATTTAGCTGTCTAAATCCTTAAAACTCATTTCTAGTCCTAGAGACTCCTAAGAGATTCACAGTAAAGTGAACACCTCAGTTTCTCCTGTTGAGCAGAACTGCCTGTCATATGTTTTGTGTCTAAACTGAGTGTTGAGTTCCCTTTCTACCTCACATACTTTTAGTAGGCACACTGCTTGTGTCCTTCCCTAACTTCTAAAAGGATGGCAGAGGAGGATGTTTCTGCCCAAAACCTGTATTTAAACGTGGGAGCTCTGCTTTAAATCTCTCTTTTTGCTTGATTGAAAATGGGTAGTGGGAGCAGGATGTATCCTGCTATTTGGAACTGGGATATTCCCTGGGTTTTTTTTCCCCAGTCTCTATTGCTGCTCCTGCTGTGAGAAAGACTAATTTTTCACACTATGTCTATGCCAGCAAACAGTACTGAGGCATAGAATCAAGTACTGGCAAATAATTGTCTATATTGGTTACATCTGCACTAACAAGAAGTCAGGGTTTCAGCTAGGGTGGAGTTGACCTTCTTGCTAGCAGCTGGTGTAGTGTTATGTTTTGGATTTGGGATGAGTACTGTTGGTAGCGCACTAATGTTTTTGGTTGTTGCTAAGCACTCGGGGCCTTTTCTGCTCCTCACACCTCCCTGCCAGCAAGTAGGCTGGGAGTGCACAAAAAGTTGGGAGGGGACACAGCCAGGACAGCTGATCCCAACTAACCAAAGCAATATACCACAACAGAAATGCAGGTCAGTAACAGCAGATCAGTACAATAAAAGCATTGGTGCTGAAGACACAGTCATCACACTGTTTGGTAATGCCACGTCCTTTGTCCTCATGTCTCGTTTTGTGGGGCAGATCTCAATTCTAGTTTTGGTTCCAGGAAGCAATCAATTACTTTTATGAAATGGATCAGCTTTTGCAGGAACCACTTAAAGATTTTTCTTTACACTGGTGAGGGCAAGCCAGTGAGGTTATCACTCTTCTGGGAGCTGCGTGTGAAATTTGGATAATGAGGTAAAGTTTCTGTGCTCAAAGAACAATTAAGACTGGCCTTGCTCTCTCTTGTGCAGGCCGAGGGAGTGGAGACTCGCCTGGCCAGCACGGGATGCAGGTAAGGAGGGAGCCCTGTGGAGCCAGGACAGCCCTGCTTTCTGTCAGCAAAGACAAGATAACAGGAACTTGTGTAGTTCTTTGTTTCTTTGAAAGGCCATCATGCCCGATGACTGACCTCTGCCTCATTCCTGTGAAATGCATATTAAAGTTGACACCCCTGCATATGCTAATGAAGATTATAGAGATCGTGCTAAACATATATGACTATAGCACTCGTCTCTCCACCCAAATCATACTACATGTCACCTTGGAGATGGAAACCTCATCATTTTGGGGATAAAAAGACAGAGAAAATCAGTGTTAAATTGGGAGAGAAGAATCTCAATACCTGACGGACTAGTTGACGGGCTGCGTTCTCTTCCTCCACCCCAGGCAAGGGCGCCTTTCTGGGTAAGCGCTGTGCCTTTCACCCTCTGGTGAATGTTACCCCTGGTCTTTTGTATTATTATTTATTTTGCTAGCAACACTAACCTTGGTCAGCAGTGCTATTGTAGTCCGTGAATTTATCAACGGCAATCTTGAATCTGTTCTGTCGCTCTCAATAAAATAACTGATTTCGATTTTTGTGAATCTGACTCAGTGAAAGTCCTTTGTGGGGACTCTGATAGGCAAATCAGTGAAAGTCCTGGGACCCTGACAGACAAATATCGGAACTGCATTCGTTTTAACGCGACACTGCAACTCGGCTTTGTGAATCTCCCACCTCTTAGATAAGTTCCCTGAGTAGCAGTGGGCTTTGGTGAGACCGTTCCTCTGGGAAAGGGGTGGTCTGCCTTTGGTGGAAGTACCTACTTTCAAATCACTTTTCTGCCCCGCATCCTTAGTGGAGGTGAATTCTTCCCTTCAGCTCAGTAGCCACTACTTAGTGTTGCCAAAAGGAAGCTACCTCCCTCCCCTGACTGCTGGGAATCTGGCTGCTTCCTGTGCTCAGGAATTAGACATTGCCATGCTAAAATGAAGTCATCCACACCATTGTAGGTGTAAGTGTACTGAAATGGTGAGGAAATATGCATTGACTTATGCACTAGGTAGGAAAATTGCCAGCAGCCTTTACATTTTTTAATTTATTATTTTCTAGTTTTGTTAACATTTTTCAAATGGTGCTATTCATGAATTAACAGTATTCTACATAGATTTCTTAGCTCTGAGAATAAAAACCTCCATAGTTCTACCTATTTACCTCTTTATTCTAATAAACTTAATTTAAAAATATTTATCACATTATTTAAATATTACTTTCTTTACTAAAACTGTGGTTGCATTTGAGCACTTTGCCCACCTTCTTAAGTCTTTAAAATGTAAGTCCATAGTAAAGAACCAGTAAGAGCTTGAAAAGGGCCACTGAGATACCTTTTAAACTTGAGGTTTTAAAACATTTCTGTTTTTGTCTCTTCTTGTCTTTTATACATAACATTTATCTTACTTAGTTCAGTAGTTTTTCACACTGACCTAAAACGTTTTTACATTCTAAAGGTAAATTCATAATTATGTTTGAGACAAATTAGGATTTTAAATTCCTGACAATATCTCCATCATCCATTTTTGCTTACAGTAGTGGCCCTCAGTTTTGGCCAACATTTTATTCTTTAATTCCTTTTAAACTATATAATAATTTTGTTTAAATGCTTTTTTCTCTTTTTTTTTTTTTCTTTTTTTTATTCTGGTAAGTTATCATCAAAGACTTCTCATTTTTCCTACTAAATACGTGATGGTTTTTTTCTTGGTTTTCTTTCATTTAGCAATTTTTTGGGGGCTGGACACAGCAAAATAATTTTATATTTTACATTCAACTCAGACCTCTGTAAGTAGTCGAAAATTACTTCTTTCCTGTTCGTCTGTTTTCCTGTTCTCCATGCTTTTACTGTTGTTTGATATTTGTAGACAAAGTGCAGTGTTGAACACTATATGCAGAAAATGGAAACACTATGTTAACATTTCCTTTAAAGATGAGAATGTTGCTTTTCAGAGGGCTACAATGTTGCTATAAGCAAAAGTTTTAAACCCACACACTAGTTTGTACTTTCTCGAAGCATGCTCAGGTATCAGTAGCAGGATATCGTTTGTGTCAGTTTACGCTTAGACAGCCAACAATCCTATGCAATACTTGCTCTGGGTAGAAATAATTAGTGTGTAAAATTGGTCAACACAGGGATTTGTCTAACTGTGAATAACAAGGCAGTGAACAGAGAGAATAAGAATATTATTCACCTGCATGCCTACATTAACTATTGGAAAGGCTGAGACATAACAAAGATACTTTAGTTATAGTCGTTTTCTTCAAAATTTTTATAAATATTCTGTTGGTTTATAGTTGATTTCCATGCTCTAATATTTCCTCTCCCTCTCAGTGAAGTGTTTTATATACTGATTTGATGTTTACAGGGATGTTCATGACAAGCACCCATGAAAATTATTTTTGGGAATTGTCTGGTGATGGTCATAAAGTTTTAAAATAATCTGAAGATATTTGCATTTGCCCCTTGGAAGCATCAAGCAGCAGGGTTGGATAAACACCATTACTTGTTTTGTAGAAAGGAATATTATATTTCCTGCAGATAGTCAGGAATGTTATGTGCCACATAAGAATATTTTCTGAGAAGATATTGAGTACATTTATATCTCTCCTAATCAGACATGCAATAATCCAGATATATAGAACATGCTGTGACTCAGCACATTACAGGGGTTTACCCAGTTACTTATATTTCATTAAACCACCGAGTATATGAATGATGGCATCATCAATGAAGGAATAAGACTATGTCTGCTACAGAATTTGGCACTTGACAGGATAAGACAGAAGCAGAAACAAGGGTTTACAGGAAAATTTTTAGTAAATTGTTGGAAATTACTAGAAAAATACCGTTGACATGAATAGGGCTGTAAGTAAAGATGACAGATAAGAGACCCTCTGAAAAACCTTCAGAGCAATCTTTATTGAGAACAAAGGAAACATCTATTTGAACTCTTAGAAATCTGGATGACAGAGAGATAAACCCATAGGACAGTCCTTATGCATGATGACTTTAATCTCGGAGGTGCAGCCTGCCTGTTGTTAAAGTAAAAACAGAGAACACATTGATTCTTTTATAAAATTATGGGAAATGGTTTTCTATTTCAGTAAAGACATGAAAGTTCTATTCCATTTGTTCTCACCATTTCCAAGGAATATTTTATTTACTGATTTTCTAATTCATTACTTTCTCCTTTTATACAGTAACAAAAGTGGAAAAGACAAGAATGGATATATTTTTTCTTTTTGTAAAAAAAGAAAATATTTTAAGCCCAAACAACCAGAAATAATAATAATGATTCTTTATCATAGGATATTTTTTCTTAGTTTTAATAATGCTAACAAAATTTAGAACCTGACTTTTGTCTGGAAAAACAAGACCACTAGCAAGCAGAGTTAAATCTTAGGGTCCATAAAACTAGGGTCATAACTTTTCCTTTGATTCAGTAAGCCTTTAAATGTCAATGCTAATCTCAACTTCCATACATTTTGAGCCAGAGAGTGTTATCAACCCTCTTTGTTGTGGACACAGTCTCAAAAATGTCAGCTGTCTGTCAGAGGTATAAGTCATGTTCTCTGAAGTTATCCATAAATGTTACGTCCCTGGCTGCTGCTGTGTTGCATGAATCTATTTTCTAGGGTAGAATAGACATCCTTCCTCCCCAAGTCCAGCACAATAAGAACCATAGAAGTTATATCTCCTGTAATACCCTTCGTTCTTTACTGATACAAAATGTCTCACTGCAGCACCAAGGCAAGCAGTCTTGGGAGTAGCTCTGCAACGACAAGTAGAGTCTCTAATATGGTTCCCTATATGGATTTCACTCACAATCTGGTGCTTTCTAGATCACAGAAATTTCTAAAAAGTACAGGAGTGACGTGATGTTACCTTCAACATATACACAGCTTTTAAACAGCATGGCGTCTTAAAAATGTTCTACTACCCTCGATAACAATTTCTTTCTAAATTTTGAGCATAATGTTAGCAATAGAATGTACAATAGGAGTTTTTGTTATCATCTTCAGAATACAGATGAACCCCAGATGTAAGAATTCACTCATGAGGTGGCAATACATGCCAATAGACAAATTAAATTGAAGTGTAGAGATGAATATTTTCACTTGGTACAGGTGAGACCATTTAACTTTTAAAATCCTAGTCTAACAAAATACAGTAGCCTTGGGAAATGAAGAAGGTCATACACAACAGTACAAGAGTACAACCACAGCACTGAGGTTTTTAAGGAATATTTTATGAGAAAAACTAAAAATTTAGCCTAAAACTGTTGATTATGTTCTACAGGAAAGCAATAATTATTGTCATTCTTATTGTCATTCTGTATTCACACAGAATACCAATGCCATGACAGCTTTAAGACTGAGACCTGTTGACAGCAATTGATTTAATGGAAACGGTAATAATAAAGGACGTTACATTCACATCAGTTTTGCAACTGACTCTCTTATGAGAAAACAGAAGGTCTACATTGATAAATATTTTAAATCTTCTTGGCCCAGGAGTTTTTAATCTTTCTAAATGACAATTTCAAGGGAGGTGTTCTGCATATCAAACACTTAAGCATGCAGTTATAATTTTTTTCTGAGGGATAATGCTTTTTAATTTAAGACAGTATGAATAGTACAGTTACATTTAACTTGTGCCTAGTATTCAGACTTCAACATGAAAGCTGTGTAGGCACTGAGGCAATTTGATGAAACCCTGCACAATGTGTGTTTTAAACAAACAACTGAAATTCTGAATTCAAGGAAATCTGAAAATTTTCATTGTGAGAGTTAAAAAAAATAGAAACAAAACAAAACCACAATCAAAAACTGTCAACATTCCTACTGTGAGCCATCAAGATTTCCTCTGCAATTTACAATGGCATTTTAACAACTTCTGTAAGTTTTTTCTTGTTTTTAACTTGGAGGATGGAAAGTAAACTGGTATAGCTACATCGGGTAGGTTAAGGTGGTTTAGCTACACTAAACTATCAATCTGAAAGTTAGGTATGTGCTTAAAGCTAATTTAAACAGTGGAGAAAGAAAGGCACTTCTACATAGAATAAGCATCAAATGCAGTTAAGTTCTTTCTGTATTTACTACAGAATGTGACTGGTCAACTAATTTACACTATCTGACTTTTAGAAAATCTAAGATTTTAAATCATAAGTAATTGGTTGTAAGGCAGATGTAGGCAGCTCAGTACATTTACTACTAAAACTGAAAGCAAGAGAATGTCTCATCTGAATACTGGGCTCAGAGAAAGGAAATCTTTTCCCCCTAATTTTCAAAATTTCTCTGTTGCCTATCCCTTGTGAAATGGTTTGACATGCCATCTGTGCATCTTTAATGTACTGACAAAGCTTTTGTCTTTGAATTTCCTTGTTTGGTCCACTGTGGCTTTTTCTGGACTTAATGCAATGTGCATTAGGTTCTCTACATGCAGAGCTCAAGAGCTGGCAGTCCATCATGCTAATGGGCATAATGCAGTAAACGGTTTTTAGAGTGCTAGGTTGTTGTTTGTTTTAATTTCTAATACCTGGTTTAGGATAAGGAGTAGGAATGAGACTTCTTGAGGTCCCTTCCGACTGGAAATATCCTAAGATTCTATGATTTTAGTCTCAAACTCAAATTTTCTCCATTACATGCTACAATGCCACTTACATTTCTGAGATATAACTGTTGACTAGAAATGTCTCCACTGAGTGAATTTGAGAATTCTGATCACTAAGAGTGAAAATACCTGGTTACTGTCGCCAATTAATTGAGTTAAATAAGTCACAGTTACTGCAGATATTGCCTGTCTGTCTGTATCTTGCCATAAAATAATAAAAAAAACCCCAACCAACTAGTAGTTTTTTGATGTAGTTTTCAGACACCTTGTTAAAACCAGTATACATCAGTTGAAAAATAAATTGCCAACAAAAAACCAGTGTAGATCAATTTTCAAAAAGGCTCTGATGCATTGCAGAGGTCCATGTTTTTGTTTGATTAAGTATTTCTAGTGCAAGGATGTGCCTGATTTCAAATGTTCGTGTTATGAAAGTATGCCTGATACATAATTGCAGATAACAAGCATAAAATATTTCTCTGTAGTGATGACATGAAGTATTCTACTCTTACATCTTGTGTAGTGTCGTGGTTGAAACCCAGCCAGCAACCAGGCAGCGCACAGCCACTCACTCACTCCCCCTCCGGTGGGATGCGGGAGAGAATCGGGTAAGTAAAAGTGAGAAAAAATTCATGGGTTGAGATAAAGACAGTTTAATAGGTAAAGCAAAAGCCACACATGCAAGCAAAGCAAAACAAGGAATTAATTACTGCTTCCCATCAGCAGGCAGGTGTTCAGCCACCTCCAGGAAAGCAGGAATCCATCACCCGTTATGGTTACTTGGGAAGACAAACACCATCACTCCAGACATCCCCCTTTCTTCCTTCTTCCCTGCATCTTTTGTCACTGAGCATGACGCCATAGGGTATGGGATATCCCTTTGGTCAGTTGGGGTCAACTGTCCCAGCTGTGTCTCCTCCCAACTTCTTGTGCACCCCTAACCTACTTGCTGGTGGGGTGGGGTGAGAAGCAGAAAAGGCCTTGACTGTGTAAGCACTGCTCAGCAGTAACTAAAACACCTCTGTGTTATCAACACTGTTTTCATCACAATTCCAAAATATCGCACCATAGAATCTACTATGAAGAAGTTTAACTCTATCCCAGCCAAAACCAGTACACATAGAGAAATTTTGGTTTAGTTTATAAATTGCAGGACCATACCATATTCCTGGTGAAAGGAAGATATAGTAAGGCAAATATTAAGAACTTTGAAATTTAAAAATGCACTATATTATTAATAAATTAAATGTTAAATATTATTAAATATTTAGTGCCCAGAAGAATAATGCCTTTTCTAGCTAAAAATAATACTGGCAAAACTTAAAAGACTGACTACTGTGTTTTCCATATAATAAACTTACTCTTATGTGAGACTAAAGAGTTAGGAAAATACTGCTATTTATTTTTTGATCAAGATTTTTAAATTTCTCTGGGTAACAGGAGCTTCATCAAGAAGGCTGTTGTGCACAAAAGTGAAACTGAGCTAATGAAGTATGCTGAAAATGTGTTGCTATACTTTAAAATTAAAGATGTAAACCTGAAGATCACTTGAAATACTTGGCTATGTAAAAAATTTATAAACCCATATGCAGATTTCTTAAATGTATCTTACAGGCATTAACATTTATTCTTTAAATGCACAGCTTTATGTTAGTTTAAATGTTCATTCATCATCTTGGCACCCCTTTAAAAGGAAGACAAAGTGGCAAAACCTTACCCAATAGATGACTATTTTCCAACAGCAATTAATAAGAGACATTTTCATCTTTTCACAGTATTCAAAATGACTCAGGCAGTAAACAGCAGGATATCACTTGTATTAAATATACATGAAAGTCTCTAAAGCATTTTATATGTTTTGAAAACTGAAGTATGTTATCCAATGCTGATAAGAAAGAAAATGTAAATTAGTTCAAAGCTTGAGGGGGGAGGAGATTGAAAAAAACCAAAACCAACCTTAGTTTCTTCCAGAGAATAAGCATACAGCTGAATAAATCATGGAAAACCAGACAGAATAATTGAGGATGACTGTTTCAAATAGAAGTAATAATATTAAAATACTGAAATGATAAGAATATATAAATCGTGTAAGCTGATATGTGAAGTATCTGAACTTTTGAAAAGATTCTGAAAGCCATAAAAGTCTGAAGAACTAAAAAAAATGGAACAATATTAGATCTCATAAATTTCTCTGGAATTTTACAACTCAATTGACATTTCCTGGAGAACATGTTTTCTTTAAGTTACGTGACCTTTTATTTTATTTTCTTTCTGCATACAATACCAACCTTTTTGATTTATTCAGTCACTAAATACTTGAAGCTAAAATCTCTCCTCGCTAAGCAAATGAACATAAATTTTGTCACTAAATACATATTTCTTTAATACTAAATATTAAAATGGCAATTTGGTCCCATAAAGAATGTCTTGACAAGTTTTTATACAGGTGCACTTAAGGACCTAATTACATCACGATTCATACATTAAAATATCTAAGCATCAGTTACAAAATCTACGTCTATACTTTTTATCTTATTGTCTTTATCTATAATTTCACCACGTTTTCAGATGTGAACAGGACCAGCACTTCTTCTTTGAAATAAGCTTTGAACAAGCAAGTATTGCTTAGATTTTTCTTTATATGCAATTCTAGATCCTAAAAATTCTATGCTGATTTTTCAAATATAATCAAAGTTGTTAAAGTTCAGTTTATAAATCATTTGTATTCCTAATCTTCTGAAGGAATCCTTACCATATATCTTTCTGTGATAGTGTTCTTAGAATAGACAAAAAGCTTATTTTTTCTGTGTGTAAAGCAATTCCACAGAACAATGTTGAATGGCAGAAGCAAGGAATATCTACTACTTTTGACCTTCTGAACTATGCACGAAATACTCATACGGCAGCAAGACACAGAAGACTGCCACGTATCAAAGATAATCCTGTTAGATGTGTGCTATCCTCCTGAACAGAAAGCCTTACTTACTTTACCTACATATGCTTCAAGAGTCACAAGTTGTTTACCACTGTTGTAGATGAAGTGAATACATAATGCCTCAGATCATCCTAGGTTTCAACTTAAAATGAAAATTATTTAAAAAAAAAACAAGCCTTGTTCTGATGGGTAAGATTAGTATTTGAGTTCAAGAAGATTAGAGAAAGTAATATTTTCTTTATGGGAAGGTCAACACCTACTTTACATATCTCTTTGTACCTCACTCTGCAAAACAGTGTGTATTTTCTCATGTTAATTATAGAAATCTGTCTTACAACACAATTCTTGTGGTGAAGAAGATAGAAGAAATGGAAGACAATAATCAGAATCTTCATCTTTTAACTCTAAGTTCTGTCCCTATTTTCATGAGCAAAGCATTTTGTTTTACCCTGTAATTGCTGTTATTTGTAGTCAATAGTTAATGTTTCTTCCCTTGAAAATCAGCCATCTTAGAACTACAAAGTAGAGGAATGCAAAATATTTTTGTCTCTAATGTGAATCATAAAGCTTGCTTCTGCTGTTACCTTTGACAAATAATATATCAAAGACAGTAACTGTAATTATATTGATCTGTCCTTAGTGGATTTGCATGAAATAGTAATATAGATATGAGTTCTGACCAAGCTTGGCACATAATCATAGTGTGCTTTTGCTTATGAATATTTATTTTATAAACTTATCTTTTGGAGAGAAGAAAATAAAACCAAGAAAAACTATCATCACTGTCATTAACAAGATTAAACACCATTGCAATAGAAAGAATTAAGAAAACCCCAAACCCCACCAGTCAAATAAACCTTTAGCGTGAATGGGATTTAGCATTAGGTCTGTATAAAAATCATAACAAATCTCATTCGTACTTCTACCTAATAGTCAAAATTCATGGCATTTTGGTGATGTTTCAAAAAAAACTGGTTTTCAAATTCATTTCTTTCTCTTTAAATAAAAGTAAACCAAATTTAACTGATTATAAAAATGCATTTTTTACACAAAAGTAAGCATCCATTTCTCTCTGAAAGTTCTGAAGTTTTACCTGGAACACGTACTTGAAAAAATAATGTTTTTTTCTATGTAGCAAATCTCTGATTTGAAAACAATTCCTGACATATCCATATTTGAGTGAAGGCATATGTTATTGTTTCCATCTGCATTTCCATATTAACACATCCTAGCATCTTCTCTTTAATGTCACTAGTCTGGCTTCCTTTTGTCTTTAAACCTAAGGTCAGGCAGTGTGGCAGTAGTGACCACAAAGCAATATGTATATATTTAGCAGCTGCACTGTATACAAGCTGTATTATTTTTAATGGGAAATCTAATAAAGAAGGCTAAATTTTCTATTAAACCTTGTTGGAATACATTTATTTGCTTCTCCATTTAACCTTTTTCTTACCTACAATTATTTTTAAAGACTGGTTCAGCTAGTCACCTTATTTTACAGCATTATTATTTAGAAATATTTTGTGTGGTTTGAAATTAAAACACTTAATTATAGTATCTTGTTCTGATTATATGAAAGTAAATAATTCTCAGGTATTACTTTTTTCTTATACTAATACCATTAGAGTGCTGAAATAGAAGATTTGTATACACCAAAATATCTAGTTAAGAACAGAATCATATAATAATACACTAAACTAGGTGGTCCACCAAGCCCTTGTCCACCCCACTACTCAAATCTTAAAGCTACATTTGGTACTCAGGACCTTAAAACAGGTCACCTAAAATGTCTGTTGAACCGTCTATCCTTGTGCCAATAATAGGGAACACACAAGAATAAAACAAGAACCATGAATATTCTTCCAGGGTAATGAATCTATAGTTCAGACATTGTTTGAGATGTAGGTATTCTACTGGCAGATAATACTTTCCACTCTCCACCTACAGTAATTCTCTTAATTCTGCCATCTCCATATTACTGGTCACCTACAACAACAGTAATGTAGTAACTGTGTAATTTAAGATCAAGCTTCACTGCTATGGAATAAGTGACAACACGTTTGCTCTGACACAGAAATTATACTTGCTGCATTTCTTTCTTAAGATAATAACAGTATGGAGTTGTTTCAAAAGATTACGGTATGTCTAAGCGCCTAATGGAGCTGATCATTATTTAACAAACTGTTTGACTACACAGATGATACAGAAACACATATACTTTGTGAACTTAGTTTTTCCAGGCTCAGCTCTGCAAGCTGACGTACAGACAGGAGTCATGTCTAACCATTTTAGAATCTCAGCAGAACAGGGGACTGTCTGCATGTTACTGTATAGAAATGTTTTCTATCATGCACTATCTTGTCCTTCCTTAAATATCTCACGCATTCATTGCAAATATAAAATTTAGATAGTGTAAGTATGTTTGCACATCTAATTTCAATAACATTGTTAAAGATGGGTGTCTTTTCACAACGACCGAGTTATTTAAAAAGCCAAACCAAACCAAACCAAAAAGAACCCAACCAAACAACAGCTTTCTGTCATGGTTTAACCCCAGCTGGCAACTAGGGTCATGCAGCTGCTTGCTCACTTGCCCTGGTTGGGATGAGGAAGAGGATCAGAAGAGTAAAAGTGAGAAAAAACTCCTGGGTTGAGATAAAGACAGTTTAATAAGTAAAGTAAAAGCCATGCACGCAAGCAAAGTAAACCAAGGAATTCATTCACTACTCCCCACCAGCCTACTTGCTGGTGGGGCTGTGTGAGGAGCAGAAAAGATCTTCACTAGCAACAGCCAAAAACATTAGTGTGCTACCAACACTATTCTCATCCCAAATCCAAAACATAGCACTACACCAGCTGCTAGCAAGAAAGTCAACTCCGTACCAGCTAAAACCATGGCACTTTCCTTAAGGTTAGTGTTTGCAGATACTCTTCAAAAGGTAAACAGATTATAAAAGCTAGAGTATAAATATATTTTCTTTCATAATGTATGCTGTGTTAAACTACTTCCCATTTGTTACAAATATTCTTGATAGGTGAAGTGTGAGTAATAGAAATCTCTTTTGGATGTTTAGACTGCAGAAGAGAGTTTAAGACTGTAAAGAACCCTATACGTTATATATTTGGCATTAAGAGTTATGCTTTTGAATTACATCACTTTTTATGGTGATAAAAATTCTTCCTAGCAGTATTAAATTTGGACTAGGTTTATCAATTTTCACAAGTATTTTCTAGAGGGAGGGTGATATAGCAGAGTTGACGATTTTGGATCAAGGACATGGTATGATTCTTCTCTGTCACTCAAGTATTAAACATGAATTATAGAAGGTGATTACACCTGTCACCTTGCCTGAAGCAATGATATTGAGGTTTTTACAGAGCTATCAAAAACCTGCTGTGTCAGAGATTAGCATGATTTCAAATTGTTATCGAGCACATGGAACATGGGAAATATAAAGAAGCTTCCAAACAGTCAAAAGGTCTACTTAAATGGCAGCTGTTACAAAAAATGGTGGTTTTATTTTCACTCCTATATTTTTTTATAAATATATAGCTTTATTTTTTGCTAACATAGGAAAAGGTATTACAATATGTTTTAAGAAAAGTTTTAACTCAAAGCAATTCTATAGAAAAGCAATATTTTCTGAGGTAGATGTAAAGCAGATGGCTATCACTTGGTCTAGTAACAGGGAAGGTGAAGATAGATTGTGTTTGTTGTGACTTAGTAATTTCCACAACCAAACTGTTTGATTTGCAAGAAAAAGACTGGGCTGGTTTGTTTGCTTGATTTTTCTCTTATCAACTTCTATCATTCTGGCATATTCAGCTTGAAAATCAAAATTTTCATCAGATTGGTGGCAATAATACTTTTAAATTAAGTTAAACTGAAGTGAGAATGTTAGATGAGACAACCAGTAAATGACAGTAGTAAAACTGGACATCTAGTCACTGAAGGGATATAATACCTTTCCACATACAATGACACTCAGATATATTCATTATCTGAACCTGTTCATGACCTTTTCATGATCAACTTGTTAAGAAACAGGTAGATAAAACTGAAGTAACTATGATAACACAGCAACATAGTTTGTCATCTTTATATTGATAAAATACACCAGTATCTAGTGTATAAATACATCTTTGGGCTAGCTCCTCTGTTTCACCAAATAGGTGAAAGCAGCTAAACATACTCAAAGTCTTTTCAGAAATTGGATGTCTTCACTTTCTAGGTGTCTTAATAGATCAGAATCACTATGCTTATTTTACAGACTGGAAAGAGAAAGTATGATTCTCCTCAGCTAAATGTACCCCCCTGTAAGATAGGTGCTTTGACTAAGCTAGTCCAATAGTTTTCTTCTGCATTCAGAAATGAGAATTATGCACATCCAAACAAGTGAACATAGACCTCTAAAGTAGAGTGACTCACCCTCTGGAGACAGAAGCATAATCACAGGTTGCTCTTCAAAGACTGTAGACTGTAGCAGGGAGATGGGCCACACTTACCAAAAACGGACAAGGACATCTGTGCCAATAGGCTGGCTAACTTAATAAAGTGGGCTTTAAACTAGATGCAATGGGAAGTGGAGTCCAAAGTCTGGAGACAAGTAAGGACCCAAGTGACGAACTGAAAATGTGCATGTAATGGAGCAACGGAGAAGGTGCCCACGCTCCCCTCAAAGACTAGGGGAAGATGGAAGACCTCAAGTATGTATCCTGCAATGCTCTTAATCAGGGAAATGTGCAGTCACAAAGTCACAATGCAGTTGGAATTACAGAAACTCAGTAATATAGTTCATGACTGGTATACTGCAATAGAAAAGCTATTCAGGAAAGACAGAGGGTAGAAGAGCAGAAAGGCTCATTTACCATGTAAAAGACCTGTACGAGCACATAGAGGTTAGCTATGAAAAAAGAGGATACGTCTGTTGAGTGCCTTTAGGTCAAAATCAGAGGAATGACCGTCAAGGGGCACGTTGTGGTGGTGGTCTGCTACAGGCCACCCAGTGAGGAAGAAGTGGTGGGCAAAACCTTCCTCAAATAATTCAAAGCCTTAGGTCCCCATGAAGAACTTCAGTTATACTGATATTTGCTGGGAAAGCAACACAACAGTGTTTAGACTGGACATTAGGAAATATTTCTTTACCAAGAGGGTGGTCAAAGACTGGAACAGGCTTCCTAGAGAGGCAGTTGATGTCTGTCGGTGTTTAAGAGGCATTTGGTCAATGCCCTTAATAATATGCTTTAAATTTTGGCCAGCCTTGAATTGGTCAGACAGTTGGACTAGGTGATTGTTATAGGTCCCTTCACATTAAAAGTCTATTCTATTCTATTCTATTCTATTCTATTCTATTCTATTCTATTCCATTCCATTCCACTCCACTCCACTCCACTCCACCCTACTCTACTCTACCTTACTCTACCCTACTCTACTCCACTCTATGCATAAGCAATCCAGGAGATTTCTGGAATATGTCAAGGACAACTTCCTTACACAGTTGTTGAATATGTCAGTTAGGAGTGGTGTTTTTCTGGACCTACCTATAAGGAAGAGTTGTTTTGATGACAACCATCAATAACAGCCTTGACTGCACTGGCCATGAGATCACAGAGTTTTAAGATCTTAAAAAGCATGACGAAAAAAAGTAGACTAAAGAGCTGGATTTCAGATTTACAGATTTGAACTTATTCAGGGAATGATCCCTGGGAGTCTGCCTTGGAGGGCAAAGGAGCTAAGGAATACTGGGAGATTTTCAGAAACAGCTTTCTTGAAGGATCAGTCCACCCACTCAGCCAGAAAAGGAAAAGCATAACATAAAAACCAGCCTAGTTGGAGTTAGTAGAAGAACTAAAAAAAAAACCAAAACCCAAACTCCAAACGAACAAAGAAAAAAGAAAGAAAGAAAATGAAAAACCAAACCAAAAAAACCCCCAAAACCAACCTAAACCCAAAGCAACTAAACCCCCACCAAAATAAAACAAAACCAAAGCAACACATAAAGAGAAAAACATACAAGAAAGGAATGGACAAGCTCCAAAAGAGTTCTATAAAAATATTGCTTGAGCATTTAGAGGTGACATTAGGAGGCCAAAAGCTCAGTTGGAACTCAAATTGGCAAGAGATGTGAAATAACAAGAAAGGGTTCTGTACCTATCTTAGTAGCCAGCAAACACATACAAGGAATATACAGGTCCATTTCTGAATGGGACTGGCAAGTTACTCACAAATAGCATAAAAAGGCCGATATACTTAATGGCCTCTTTGCCTCAGTCTTCATGGGTAAGGTCAGTCCCAAATCCTCTTTGCCAAGAGGCAATGATGAAGCAAAGAGCGAAGAATGATCATGAAGATGGAAGCGGTCCAAAGAATGGACGACAGGGAGGTGATTTGAGACAGCCAGCATGGCTTCACCAAGGGCAAGTCCTGCCTGACCAACCTAGTGGCCTTCTATGATGGATTGACATCAGTAGACAAGGGAGGAGCTATGGATGCTGTCTATCTGGATGTCTGTTAAGGCCTTTGACATGGTCCCCCACAACATCCTGCCCTCTAAATTGGAGACGTACAGTTTTGATGGGTGGACTGTTCGGTGGACGAGGAGCTGGTTGGATGGTCACATCCAGAAGGTAGTGGTCAACGGCTTAATGTCCAGATGGAGATCAATGATGAGTGGTGTCCCTCAGGGGACCATACTGGGACCAGTACTGTTTAATATCTTCATCAATGACACACAGTGGGATTGAGTGCACCCTCAGCAAGTTTGCAGACAGCACCAAGCTGTATGGTTCAGTTGACACACCTGAGGGACAGGATGCCATCCAGAGGGACTTGGACAAGCTTGAGAAGTGGGCTGATGTGAACCTCATGAGGTTCAACAAGGTCAAGTGCAGGGTCCTGAGCCTGGGTCAGGGCAGCCCCCAGTATCAATGCAGGTTCGAGGATGAAAGGATTGAGAGCTGAGAAGCTGAGAAGCACCTGGGGATACTGGTGGATGAAAAGCTGGACATGAGCCCGCAATATGCGCTCACAGCCCAGAAGGCCAACCGTATCCTGGGCTGCATCAAAAGAAGCATTGCCAGCAGGTTGAGGGAGGTGATTCTGCCCCTCTACTCCACTCTGGTGAGATCCCACCTAGAGTATCGCATCCAACTCTGGAGTCCTCAGCACAGGAAAGACATGGACCTGTTGCAGCAGGTCCAGAGGAGGTCCACAAAAATGGTCAAAGGGCTGGAACACTTCTCCCATAGGGACAGGCTGAGAGAGCTGAGGTTATTCAGCCTGGAAAAAACAAGGCTCCAGGGAGACCTTGTTGAGGCCTTCCAGTACTTAAAAGGGGCTTATAACCCACATAATCCTTATGGGGACAGACTTTTTATCAGGGCCTGTTGCAACAGGACAAGGGCTAATGGTTTCAAACTAAAAGAGGATGGATTTAGACTAAATATAAGGAAGAAATTATTTACAATGAGGGTGGTGAAACATTGGTCCAGGTTGCCCAGAGAGGTGGCAGATGCCCCACCCCTGGAAACATTCAAGATCAGGTTGCACGGGGTCTGAGCAACCTGATCAAGTTGAAGATGTCCCTGCTCCTTGCATGGGAGGTTGGACTAGGTGACCTTTAAAGGTCCCTTCCAACCCAAACTATTCTATAATTTTACGATTCTGTGATCACGTACGAGAACATCTAAAGAAATTGGACATATACATACCTTTGGGGACTGAAAGGATACGTGGTAAGGTGCTAAGTTATCTCACATCCTGTTGTTTTTTTCTTAAAGGCATTCTCTATCATCTTTGAAAGGGTCATGAGGACCAAGTGGAGTCCTGAATGATTGTGAATGGGCAAGAAATCCGTCCATCTATACACAGAGCAAAAAGGAAGATCCAGGATACTGCAGACCAGTTAGCCTCATTTCAGTCATGAGGAAAATTAAGGAATAGGTCCTCACGGGAGATATTTCCTAGCACATGAAGGACAAAGCAAACAGCAAGAAGTGATGGGAAAAGGTAATACAGATTTACCAGAGGTAAATTGTGCTTGACCAAACCGATTGTCGTCTGTGATTAAACGATTTACTCAGTGGATGAAGGCAGACCTGTGGATGTTGTGTGTCTTGATTTTAGCAAAGCAATTGACATGATCTCCCATAATATTCTTGTTGACAAGCAGGTTAAGATATGGATTGGACTGGCAGACCAAAAGTTTGGTGGAAAACAAGCTAAATTGCTGGGCTCAAAGCATGGTAGTTAACAGTTCAAACTAGCACATGTTCATGAGTGGAGTGGCTCAGAGGGTGATATTGCATCTGTTAGCATTCAGTATCTTTGTAAATGGTTAGGATGATGGGATTGAATGCACCCTCATCAGCTTTGCAGATGATATCAAACTGGGAGGAGAAGTAGATACATGAGAAGGAAAAGACACCATACAGAGAGACCTCGACAGGATGGAAAACTGGGCCAACAAGAAGTCCATGAAGTTCAACAAGGATAAATATAACATCCTGCAACTGGGAAAGAATAATTCCAAGCATTAGCACAGGCTGAGGTGTGAAAAGCAGGGATGTGGCTCTGCTGAAAAGGCCCCAAGGATCATGAAGGTGAGCAACCTGGACATGAGCCAGAGGTGTGTGCCCTGGCAAACCATACCCTGGACTGCATCAGCAAGAGTATAATGAACAGATCAAGGAAGGTGGTTACTCGGCTCTGCTTGGCACTTGTTGGGCCACACCAGTTTCAGTCTCCCCATCCAAGAGAGACATTGAAAACTTAGAAAGGATCAAGGTGATTAATGTTAGAAGATTTGATATAAGCTGAAAGATTGAAGGAATCAGGTTTGTTCAAAGCAGAGAAGAGAAGACTTAGGGGGACTCTAAATTACACTCTTCCAATACCTTCCCTCTTCCCTCTCCACAAGGATACATGGTGATAGAGTAATAGGCAACAAGCACAAGTTAATTCTGGGCAAATTCTGTCGAATATGAGAAAAAAATTCTTTATTGTGAGAAAAATTAAACACTGGATTAGGTCACCCAGAGAACTAATGAAATCTTCCTGCCTGGAAATATTCTGGACTCATCTTGACAAGACCTTGGATAATCTAGTCCAAGGTTTTGCTTTCAAAGGTTGGACCAGATGATTTCCAGATGTCCCTTCCAACCTAGACTTTTCTATGATTCTGTGGTATCTGCAAGAAATATCTCTTACAACTAGAGATGATGAGAAGGTGAAAGAATGTGGCTGACACAGGTGTGACCTTTGGTCATATGCCCTTCTGAAATTCAGGATATACTTGCTGAGATTTGGTGTCACATTAACAAACTTTTCACGTAACTACATCTCTTGTTCAAAGGTAGGCAAATTTATTGGGTTTTTTTATGCTCTTGTAAATCACTATGGTAACATTCCTATGTAAAGCACTGTTATGGTAGCAAGAGGGATGATAATTTCTCTGGCTTCAGCTTTCAAAAATTAGGCATCTAATCTAAACTAGTCATCTAGGATGTCATCGTAATCAGTGTGGAGAGACAGATGTCTCTGGAAAGAAAGATCCTCGACAACTATCACAAGCCAGACGCCTATCATTTAGGCATGGCTAAAATTAAGTGAGATGAATTGCTTTTTAAGTGGCATGCCCAAGGAAAAGTAATTATGTCTTGCATAATAATTGGCTCAGAATTTTTCTGAAAAGGAATGTCTGAAAAGGGATGCACCATGTACAGATTCATGTTCTGACTGAAAAAATAAATGAGTTCAGATATTTAGGTGGTGGTTTTTTATGAGGTGTACGACACAATGGTCCTAAGACCATTATGAGGCTGTATAGAATCGGAACAAGAATCTTGTTGAATAGAGATAAAAAATAATATATTTAAAAGTCATTGACAAGAAAATGTGTTGGGACTAGGAAAAAGAAACAACTGTTTTGTGCTGAGTATTGTGTCTTGGTTTAATTTGTACTATTCCAGACTTCTATGCCCTTTTAGTACTTTTTTTATACCTAGTATACCAGAATTTAGTACTGTTTTAAGGGGATATTCCATTTATTTAATGATCTGTAGCTCCTTTTAAAATAGAATAAACACTTTAGCACAGAATACTCCTAGCCTTGTGAACTACTTGATTTATTCCTTGCCAGTGGCACAGCACCTAAGGTCTTATTTAAAATATGTTGTCCACTGTTACTGCCTTAACTGCTTCAGTGTTTTAATGTTATTTCAAGGGGAGCCAGAATTGTTTACCTTGAGCTTTCCACATGATTATGATCCTCTGCTTTTCAGATCCATTTCTGAGGCAAGAGATATAACCACTGCAAATCTTTAGAAACAATGCTTTATTTGCTCCAGACATATCTGCCTTATTTTCAGGAACAAGTATAAGGCAGAGCCCATAGAATCGGTGGCTGCACAGATCAGTTGGGCTCAAAATGTTATTATTGCTTCTCCTGACTCTAGAAGGCGATATGGAACATAGATAAAATGACAAAATGAGATCTCTAAGTGCTGGGCAGTTTTGTAAATCATTCATATCTTAGTTACCTAAATGGTAACTCTAAGAAATATTTTTAAAAGATACCTGTTTTGTGAATTCTAAACTCTTGGAAACACAGTTCTGTGTTATTTGTCATTCACGTTCAAAACAATGCTTAAATTTACATACATTCTGTAGTTCTCTTAGACACATAGATATTCTCATCCTTTGTTTTTTAGTAAATCAGGTTAAGGTAAAGAAATGGCGTCTATAGATGTAAGAAAGAAAATAAAAAGATAAAAAAAAAGAATGATGAATTTAGATTGTTCAGTTTCTTAGCCTTTCTTAGCTCACTTCTCAGTAAAACTAAAGATTGTATTATGATTTATCTGTTCTTATATGCACAACACAACATTCTTTTGTAATAAGTGAGACCCACAGTTCTATTGTAACCTGAGCTAGGCAAATTAGCTTATGAGTAAATATTTTCTGAATGAATTTCTTGTTATAACATGTTATTAAAACGTACAAAAAAGAGGTGGAATGTAGTAACAATAGCAAGAACAAAACTTTTCAGTTATTATGGTGTGGTGGGTTGACTTTGGCTGGCCTTCAGGTGCCCACAAAGCCATTCTATCACTGCCCTTTCTCAACAGGAAACTGGGGAAAATATGATGAAAAGCTTGTGGGTCAAGGTAAGGACAGAGATCACCTACCACTTACTGTCACAAGCAAATCAGATTAATTTAGGGAAATTAATTTAATTTATTGCCAATGAATCCAAGTAAGATAATGAGAAATAAGAACAAATCTAAAACCACCTTCCTCACACCCCTCCCCTCTTCCCAGGCTCAACTTCACTTCTGATTTCTCTACCTCCTCCCCTCTTAGTGGCACAGGGGGACGAGGAATGGGGTTGTGGTTAGTTCATCATACATTGTCTCTGCCACTCCTTCCTCCTCACACTTTTCCTCTGCTTCAGTATGGGGTCCCACCCACAGGATACAGTCCTTCATGAACTTCTCCAATGTGCGTCCTTCCCATGGGCTGCGGTTCTTCACAAATGGCTCCAGCATGGGTTCTTTCATGGGTGCAGTCCTTCAGGAACAGACTGCTTCAGCACGGGCTCCTCTCCAAGGGGTCACAGGTCCTGCCTGGAGCCTGCTCCAGCGTGGACTCTCCATGGGGTAAAAGCCTGCTTCAGGCACATCCGCTTGCTCTGTCATGTGGACCTCTATGGGCTGCAGGTAGATATCTGCTCCATTGTGGACTTCTATGGGCTGCAGAGGGACAACCTGCGTCAGCCTCCAACGTCTTCTCACAGAAGCCACCTCTGCCCCTACTGCAAAAACCTTGCCACGTAAACCCAATACATATGGACAACATGTAAGGACTGTGAGAATTATTTAGACTGTAAGAAAGTATAAACAGAAGTCTATAGACTAAAGCTGACATGTCAGCTTTAGTATAGGTATAAACCTAATTTGTGGACAACTTATTCAGTCAATATCATATCTGCTTTTTTTACAGAAATAAAAAAATAAATCAAAGTGGTTTTACAAAGCAGCACTTCTTAGACACAAGAAGTGACTCTCATTAAACAGGCAACTTACAAGGAACAAGATTTACAGGTTCCACATCTCTTAGAGTCTTATATCACCTCCTTTTTTGACTATCACATCATACTCACAGAAAATAATTTCCACTTACGGACTTGCTTGACCGAGTAAAAGGCTACTCTATAAGAGGCACAAGTATTCCAGTGCAGTTGTAGAATAACTTTTACTTTGTTTTCCAGATTTTCTTATATGTATTATATTCAACACATTTCCAAACAGTTCATGGTATTTTTTATTGTGAAGTCAGAGTACCATTCATTATAACAAATAGAACTGGGCGGGCACAAGGTATTCTTCTGGTTTGCATGTGTTACAGGGTAAAATCAGAAGCACAAATGTGGACCCTTACTAGCAACAGATCACAGTATTTTTATGGACAAGTTAAACAAAATGATCAGCCTAAATATGAGAAGAGGTTTGTGTTTATTTTCTCTGTTGGCTGCATCTGGTACTTGTAAGGTTTTTATTCTCAAGTGTTAATTTACATCAACAGAATAATTCATAATTGTTGTTGTGAGTTATTTGACAATATATATCATTGTATTTGAATTTTGACACAGCCCCACAGTGCTGGGTAAAACTAAATATTACGCACCTGTGATCCCAATTTATGCAAATTGTGATAGGCTGTTAAAATTAGCTGTCTCTAGGCTACTTTATGTGACTACATGGGTTGCTTCTTTTGTGTGTGTGTGTGTGTTTGCAGAAGTGAATGACAATCTGTCTTTGTTTTTCCTTTCTGACACACACTGTCAGAAAACAGAGGAATACTGTGTTCTCTCATATATAACACCGACACATAGAATTGAATACCTGCACTTTTTAGTTTTCCTGTTCTAGCTGTTAATATGACATAAAAGCTATTGAAAAAACCCCATATTTATATACTGGCCTGTTTATACTATCTTTTGTGTTAAAAATCTATAAATATCTTTTCTAATAATTTTTTAGAGTTGGTAGTATAGCCATAAGAAAAAATATTTTTGGAGTAAATAATCTCTTATGGTTTGGTAATACATGTATACGCCTTTAAATTGTTTATTTTATTACTCATTATTTAATCATCTTATCATATTTAGTTAGGAGGAACCGTATTTTGTTGAAGACAGGAATATGTCCTCTTCTCTCTCTTCTGTCATGTCCAACATTTCCAAATCTGCATCTAAATTATCTTTTCTTTTTTTCCCCAGAGGAAGTTCTTAAGAGGAATATTTATAAAAATATTTTGAATAAAAGCAAAATAATAATTTCTACATTTTGAGGTTTTGTCAGTCTCATCTAAGTGGCAAATGTGATCTGAAATGGGTTATTCTCTTTATTAAACTCTATACATTTTATTTCCTGCTGCTGCACATTTTAATGGAGACTTCAAACTCTCTTTTTTATTGATCAAGCCTTTGATGAGTGAGTTTATTACAAAGTTCAGAAACCATCAAACAGAAAATAATTCAAAGACCTTTCTCACTATGTTTAGATCCAAAAATAATTTTTGTTTATTTGTATTGCTACTAAAACCATCATAGAATGCATCATGGAAGACTGCAAGTTTCCTTTTACAAATTTGCAAAGGTTTTCGCACAATTCTACAAGACTGCCTACAGGACAGCTGTGTTTATTAGTGTTGATATCACAGTTGCATAGAGAAGAAAACATATTTATATAGAAAAGAAAGAAATACAGAAAAGAAAACATATTAAATGGAATGACTAAGCATTAGGCACCTAGATGGTTATAGGATAGAATTGTAATTTATGAATGAGAAATAATAGCATTCCCACTGTCTTATGGGGGCTAGGATGCTACCCAGCACTAGGGAACAGTAAAGATCCCATATTACATGATCCCATATTATATCATCTTTGGACTTAAAAAGATAAAGAAGACACAGCATACAGTGAGAGAAGTATAACAAAGCTTTTGCGATTTAGAGAAGAAAAAGACATTTTCAATGGAAGAATATCTATTCGTTTTTCTTGATAATTTCTTGAATTTGCTTCTTTGGCATTTTGTCAGTTTTTAAATTCTTTTGTGTTGGCTGATAGTTTCAATTCCTTCTCCTCCATTACTTAACCTGCTGTCAGGTATTTATTCTGCATGTGCATACTACAGCTACAAGCCAGGCTGATTTCCCTTTGTATTTTTGTGATGTCTTCTGAGACACTGAGGTAAAAAAAGTGATGAATATGAGAATGAGAAGCATAATGTTAGTATCCAGCAAAGGTAATAAACATTCTTTTTTCCTCTCACATCCTCTTTCCCGTCTAAAATTCCGTAGAAACTACTGGGCTTAATATTCTCTCAAACAAAAGTTTACAATTTAAATTGAAAATGGGTCTTTGGTGGGAAGCTAAACAAAACGCTAGACACAGGGTATAGGGAGGAGAGGCCGGGGCTGCCCCGTGCCGGACACAGCCGGTTCCAGCCGGCTCCGACCGACCCCCACAGGGCAGGGCTGGGCCCTGCAGCCACGGTGGGGGCGCCTCAGGGAAACGGATTTAAGGAAGGGCAAAAAATGCCACGTGGGGGGAAGGACAACAGACAAAAAAGAGTAAAAAAAAACAGAGACAATACCAAGGTAAGAGAAGTAATAGGGGAGGAGATGCTCCAGGCGCTAGAGCAGATTACCCTGCAAGCATGTGGAGAAGATCCCAAGTGAAATCTGTTTTGCCCATGACAGAAATTGACAAGTGATCTCCCTGTCTTTATGTCATCTCACAAGCGTTTCCATCTCATTTTCTCCCCCTGTTGTGGTGAGGAAAGGGAGTGAGAGTGGCTGGGTGGGGATCTGGCAGCCAGCCAGGGTCAACACACAACACGCGCGTAAGATATGTAGTGTGTAATATGTAACACAAAACATGTACATAAAATGGAATATAGAATATAGAACATACAGCTCATAATACATAATATCATATAAATTCCCAGAATTCTGACATTGGTTTGAAATTTAGGAAAAAAAATGTTCTTTATGGCAGCCCCATGAAAAAAGGAAAGGCAGCTTTGGCACAAGGCAGCACATTTGGATAATTAATAAAGAGGAAAATGATGTACTTAAGACTGTGAACTGATCCAACGTGACCAAAGTGATATTCAGTATCATATGACATTGTGCTCAGCAATAAGAGTTCAGTGAAAGGAAGAGGAACGGGATGTGTTCATGGTTACGATGTTTGTCTTCCCCAGTAACTGTTACACATATTAAGGTCCTACTTTCCTGGAAGCAGCCGAACATCTGCCTGCTGATGGCAAGCAGTGAACGAATTCCTTATTTTGCTTTGCTTGCACACATACCTTTGCTTCAGTTATTTACCTGTCTTTATCTCCATCCATGAGTTTTCTCACTTTTGCCCTTCTGATTCTCTCCCTCATCCCATGGAGGTGGCATGAGCAGTGACAGGATAGGTAGGAGCTTAGCTGCCAGCCGGGGTCAACCCACCACAGTCACATAATCATCCTGGTTGCAGAAAATATTTTTATATTGTACTAGAATGAATATAGAGCTATGAACCCTGCACAAGTAGTACATGAGTATAGAGAGATTTGTGGAGAAATAAAGAATCAGATGGTATCACTAGCAAGAAATTGAGGTCTTCAGGTGAGAAGAGACTTATTTCAGTTTGCTAAATTTTAAAGGACTAACTTTTATGGATTTCTACATCTTCGCAAAGCCTTGAGAACTTTTTCTAATGATCCACACCCTCATTTTACTTATGAACTCGATGACATTTATTTTCAAGACAGTTTGCTCACTGTTTTTTAACTCCTGTTAGCTTATGAAATATATACAGGATATAGGTTTTTTAAGGGATGAATATGAATATATTTTGCCTTCTTTCCTGTCTTAGTGTCCTGGTTTGAGGTAAAACAGAACCAATTTTCTGTTCAGTAATTTTACTTTTTAGCTAGGCCTCTTCTAACTACTGAAATTAACAGCATATTGTGCAGCAACTGTTCACTCTTAGTCAGAAGACCTATGTTTATAGTTGATGCCAAGGAATGGTATGTAGAGAGGCTCTTGCTTATCCTTATTGCTATAACAACCAAAGCCAGCCAACTTTGTTATGTGCCCTGTTGGAGGGTCAGAAGTGGAAAAGCATAGAGGGGTCACACCTACGGGGAGGATTGGACAGGACAGGTGACCCAAAACTGACTAACAGGGTATTCCATCTCATCTGCCTTATGCTCAATGTAAAAGCTGAGGGATCAAAGGGTCAGAGCTCTTTCTTCAATGCCCAGTATCCAAGGAAGACTCTATCTATTCATTTGCCTTTGATCCTGATCCTGAATCCAGATCTGGAATCCAGTTCCCGTCCATCAGTGAGTCCAGTGTGGGACTTCCCCAGTGCCTGCTGGTGATGTGATTGTCATCCTGGGTGATTGATATGGTTTTGTATATATTTCTTTATTTTTTAATTTTTTATTATTAATAATTCATTAAACTATTTTAGTTCCTTCTAAACTCACAAGTCTTTCTCTGTCTCCCTCCTCTCCTTGGAGAGAGAGGTGGGGAAGAGCATCTGTCTTTCATCTCAGGGCCAATCTGGCCCAAACAACAACACAATGCTGGGAGTAAATCACTATTTCTTTACATGCCTTTGTAATGCAGAATCTATAATGGAAGGGCGGTTGGACCAACAATGCTCACTGGCTCAAACACATTTGAATTCTAGGAGCTGAAGTTCTGCATACTTGATTTGAAACAGGTCTCTTTGACCCTGTGTTACTAACTTAGTCCTGACTACTGACCGCTGTTTATTCTTTGTAGTGCAGCTACTCTGACCTTAATCAGGCCAACTTGATCATCACTGAAAGGAGGATTACCTCAGAAAGTAGGTAGGCTGCAAAGTTAAAACCTGTGTGAATATGTATATAGTGTATATGAATAATATTTTCTGTGTTACTGCTGATGGTAAAGTGATAAAAGAAACATAACAATTTAAAACCTAGACTAACAAGAAAGGAAACTTGGTATTGATTTATTCACAGACATTATGTTCAGACGTGTATTTCTTAACCTTCTAAGTATAGCCTGAACAATTGTCCAGGCTCTTTTTGGCTCTGTCCACTGTTAAAACTGGGAGCACTACTGACCTCATTTCTCTGGATTCAGTTTGCACATGTTCTCACTTCATAGCAAGATCTGGATGCTTGCTACATGCCATACTGTTCACACAAATCTTCATGGAAAAGGAATGGTGTGTACAGGTGAGAAAGAGACTGTAGTTATAGGGAGTAAAGAATAAAAGACATGTTACTACCTGGATACAAAGTACAGTTCAGGCTAATTCTCACTGAAAGTATAGTTTCGTCAGTGCCATACTAGCAGAGTGTCTGTCTGAACACATCTTCCTAAGTTCATGACAGATAAAGAGTAGTATACCACAAAAAATTATTCAAGCAGTGCAAGAATATATGAAAATGAAAATGAAAAATATTGCTATGTAAGTCTCTTGGAAAACATCCAGTTTAATAACTTATTAACATGCATTAAAACAGTTTTTAGTTTAGACTGGGGTCTATGTGAGAAAAAAGGGAGAGAAAAAGTGGTAATGGGATTCTTAAAATTCATAAGCTTATAGAAGTGCAATGAACCCACAGTGGAGTAGCAGATCTCAGAGCACAGGGGGTTTCTTGGAGTAGGGAAAGTCTAGGGCAGCAGAGAGACCTGCCAGGAGCCAGCAGCATTCATGAGAGTGGCTGACGAGGCCTGGGCATTACCAGAGCAACAGCAACCACCCCCATGCCTATAAAAAGCAGCCTGGGGAGCATGAGCAACCAGGAGCACTGCGAACAGAGCGGGCAAACAGGGTGTGTGGCAGTTCGTGTGGAAGAGTGCACAGGAAGGACACCTCTTCAAAGGAGAGGTATTCCACTGGCATGTTCGAGGAATTAATACTGCATGACCGACTCAGGAAGTCTTATGCTTTAGAAGTGATGATTCAAAAATGTGCACAGTCACTCACCTATAAGAGGAGGGCTCTCAACCTGTAGAGGAGGTGAACTGTGTATGTCATCCCACCCCATGGCAAAAGTCCCCAACTGCCGACGTGCTGCTCGCGAGGAGGACAATTCAAATTTTTTGCCCTCTGGTGGGCTCCATTGATACCCTAATCAAATCTGATCTGTGGTCATATATGGTCATGCCAGTTCTTACTGGCTGAGAGTCACAACTTGCTCACCTGTCGACCAAAATGCATACATGCTGACCACCTTTCTGTGGTCACGACAAGACCTGTGGCAGGAATTTTTCACCGGCTTTAGTTGAGTCTTTGTCAAAGCGGGTGCATGTACCACAGTGGGGAAGTTTAAGATCCTTAGGGCAGCGAGGAGGGCACACAGCAAGCTCACTGCTCTAGATTTCAGGAGAGCAAACTTTGATCTCTTCAGGGATCTGCTTGGTAGAGAACCATGGGATAAAGCCCCTGGAGGGGCCCAAGAAAGCTGGCTAATATTCAAGGACCACGTCCTTCAAGCTCAGGAGTAATGCATCCCAACAAAAAGGAAGTCAATCAAAAATGCCAGAAAGCCTGCATGGATTATCGAGCAGCTCCTGGAGAAACTCAAACTCATAAAGGAAGCCTACAGAGGGTGGTAGCAAGGACTGGTAGCCTACGAGGACTACAGAGAAATTGTCCCAGCAGCCAGGGGTCAGGTTAGAAACACTAAAGCTTTGGCAGAATTAAATCTGGCCAGGGACATCAAGGGAAACAAGAAAAACTTTTGCAGGTATTTCAGTGGTAAAAGGAAGACTAGGGAAAATGTGGGCCCTCTGCGGAAGGAAACAGGAGACCTAGTCACCCAGGATATGAAGAAGGCTGACGTACTCAACTACATTTTTGCCTCAGTCTTCACTGGCAAGTGCTCTAGCCACACCACCCAAGTTGCAGATGGAAAAAACAGAGACTAGGAGAATGAGGTACCACCCAGTATAGGAGAAGAACAGATTCGAGACCATCTGAGAAACCTGAAGGTGCACAAATACATGGGACCTGATGATGTGCATGTGCGGGTCCTGAAGGAACTGGCGGATGAAGCTAAACCACCGTCCACCTATTTGAGAGGTTGTGGCAGTCTGGTGAAGTTCCCACTGACTGGAAAAGGGGAAACATAACGCCCATTTTAAAAAAGGTAAAAAAAAAAGAAGACCCAGGGAACTACAGGCCAGTCAGTCTCACTTCTGTACCTGACAAGGTCATGGAATAAATCCTCCTGGAAACTGTACTAAGGTACATGGAAAATAAGGAGGTGATCAGTGACAGCTAACATGGCTTCACTAAGGGCAAATCATGCCTGACAAATTGTTGGCCTTCTACTACAGGGTTACAGTGTTGGTGGATAAGGGGAGAGCAACTGACGTCATCTGCCTGGACTTGTGCAAAGCATTTGACACTGTCCTGCATGAGGTCTTTATCCCTAAATTAGACGGACATGGATTTGACCGATGGACCACCTGGTTGAAGTTAAGCAGTGAGGACTGCTGTTCCTCAGGGGTCGATATTGGGACTGGTGCTGTTTGAAATCTTTGTTGGTAACATGGACAGTGGGACAGAGTGCACCCTCAGCAAGTTTGCCAACAACACCAAGCTGTATGGTGTAGTCGACACGCTGGAGGGAAGGGATGCCATCCAGAGGGACCTGGAGAGGCTTGAGAGGTGGGCCTGTGCAAACCTCATGAAGTTCAACAAGGCCAAGTGCAAGGTCCTGCACGTGGGTCAGGGTAACCCCACGCGCAAATACAGGCTGGGCAAAGAATGGCTTGAGAGCAGCCCTGAGGAGAAGGACTTGTGGGTGTTGGTTGATGAGAAGCTCAATGTGAGCTAGCAATGTGCACTTGCAGCCCAGAAAGCCAGCCGCATCCTGGGCTTCCTCAAAAGAAGCATGGCCAGCAGGTCGAGGGACGTGATTCTGCCCCTCTACTCTGCTCTCGTGAGAACCCACCTAGAGTACTGTGTCCAGCTCTGGAGCCCCCAACATAGGAAAGACTTGGACCTGTTGGCGAAAGTCCTGAGGAGGGCCATGAAGATGATCAGAGGGCTGGAGCATGTCTCCTATGAAGACAGGCTGAGAGAGTTTGGGTTATTCAGCCTGGAGAAGAGGAGGCTCAGGGGAGACCTTATAACAGCCTTCCAGTACCTAAAGGGGATCTACAGGAAAGATCGGGAGGGAATTTTTATGAGGGAATGTAGTGATAGGATGAGGGGTAATGGTTTTAAACTGAAAGAGGGTAAATTAGATTAGATATTAGGAAGAAATCCTTTACTATAAGGATGGTGACACATTGGAACAGGTTTCTCAGAGAAGTTGTGGAGGTCCCATCCTAGGAGGTGTTCAAGGGCAGGTTGGATGGGGCTTTGAGTAACCTCGTCTAGTGGAAGGTGTCCCTGGCCATGTCAGGAAGGTTGGAACTAGATGATCTTTAAGGTCCCTTCCAACCCAAACCATTGTATGATTCTACGATTCTATGACAAATTCTCCTGAACTGTTTCACTTAATTTACATGTACTTGTTGGGAGATCCTATTTCTCATAAATGTCTTAATACCCATTCAAAATTATTTTTTGATGACTGGGTCTGAAAGCAGTTTAAATTAATGCCTTGGGAGTCAGTAGATAAGTTTTTATTTCCATGCAGTAACGTGGCTCTTCGTTGGGGTTATCAAACCAGTGCTACGATACAAATTTCAAAAGAATCTCCAATGACTTTTGCTTACAAAACCCTAATACATAACCTGAATAGCATTATTATGAGGGAATGTACATTTACTCATCAAAAAGCCAGATAGTCCTTCATACAAAAACATTTGGAATGTTTTTCGATTTATTGCATGATAGGTAAGTTACTGTTCATTTATCTCTCATAGAGGCTGGCAGTTAAATTGAATCTCAGTTGGATTTGACTCAAAGAAAAGAGAAAAAGGAAAATTCAAGCGTTTTTATCTCAAAGGGTTAAAGGAAATAAGAAGATATAATTCACGGTATCAGTTGCCAATCTTTAAAAAAAGTAAGATATTCGGAAGGTATGCCTCTTATATAAATGTTAACATATTTTTGGTTTATGATCTATTTGGGAAATATATTTTATTTGCTCGTTCTGGTAGTCCTTGAGAGGTGGATGCTGAAATAAGGAAATCCTCACTTGAAGAAAACAGCCCATCTACCTACTGATCTCCAGTAACCTTTTCGCTTCCCCTCAAATTAACCCAACAAACTTTAGGAAGACATGAATAAATGTTGTTATGTTTTTGACCACTATAGTTTTGTCGAATTACTATATTGGTTCACAAGCTGCAGGTAACAGATATTGAAGACTAAGTGAATGTCTTGGCTCATATTGAACAGTAGCTCAGCAAAAAGTTGTTGAGTACTTCATTTCTACAACAAAGGAAAACTTAGTGTTCACTGGCCCCTAAAATTCAAACGTCCATCTACGTGGTCAGTATACTTGGCTGCACTGGAATGTAGATAGTGTATTATAGTACAAACAAGATTGAAAAATGTTAGATGACTTTGTTTTATTTCCTCAGGACAGTAATTTTGGTACTGTCCTGGTTTGAGGTAAAACAGGACCAATTTTATTCAGTAACTTTATTTTTTAGCTAGGTTTCTTCTAACTGCTGAAATTAACAGCATGTTGTGCAGAAAACTGTTCACTCTCAGAGTGATAAGACCCATGTTTATTGTTGATGCCAAGGAACGGTATGCAGAGAGGCTCTTGCTTATCCTTATTGCTATAACAACCAAGGCCAGCCAACTTTGTTACTTGCCCCGTTGGAGGGTCGGAAGCGGAAAAGCGTAGAGGGGTCACACCTGCAGGGAGGAGCGGACAGGACAGGTGACCCAAAACTGACCAACAGGGTATTCCATCCCATCTGCCTCATGGTCAGTATAAAAGCTGAGGGACCAAAGAGTCAGCTCACTTTCTTCAATGGCCGACATCCAAGGAGGACTCTGTCTCTGCGTCTGCCTTTGATCCCGATCCTGAATCCAGATCCGGAATCCAATTCCCGTCCGTCACTGAGTCCAGTCTGGGACTTCCCCAGCGCCTGCTGGTGACGTGATTGTCATCCTGGGAGCTTGATACAGTTTTGTATATATTTCATGATTTTCTTTTTATTATTTTATTATTAATATTTCATTAAAGTAGTTTAGTTCCTTGTAAACTCTTAAGTCTCTCTTTTTCTCTCTCTCTCTTGCCTCCCTTTGGGAGAGGAGCAAGAGAGAGCGAGCATCTGTCGTTCCACCAGATTGGCCAATCTGGCCCAAACCATGACAGGTACTTTATAGATAAATATTTTCAAATATCATAAGAGCTTTGAATGAGATTCAGTGAATGAGTTTTTATTCACTGCCTTACCAACGAAGTATTAGTTCATGGTGTGAAGGGGTTTCTCAGAGCAATGGTGTTCCTTATATTCAAGAACATTTTTCTTTCTTTGTGCTTCTGTTCTTTAACTTCCTTGGTAAAAGGCTCGATGCTCTAATGATAGATGATAAAGAGGCTGAAGAAAAACAAGGGAAGAAGGACCTATTTTTCATCTCTGGATTCCGCTACTGAAGAGCACACATATATTGTATTACAGTGGTCCAGGGTTTTGAAACTTGGATGTTTCTGTAGCATTTCTCTCATATTAACAGTATATAAGGCTCATAATGGGTACTTTATCAACATTGAGAACCGGGGAAATTACTTTACAGGAAAATAAACTACATATTCTTTATTTAAAATATTCAGCAGTTCTGTTATGCAAACTCTAAAATAGATTATAAATTGCATTCTGTATCAGTGAACAATAGTTAGTGTGTTTTGTGCATTCTCTCCAGGCTCATTCTTTTTTTATTTCTCATTGTAACTCACAGAGAAGTAACTCAGAGACACCACATACTAGGGTGGCATAACCACGAGATAAATTAGGTGTCTGGAAAAGGGATCATACCTAACTATCCTTTAGCACAAAGTTGTGCCTTGAAGGAATGTCCAAGCTTTTAGAAAGCTTTCCTTTTAGCTTCCATGAAAGTTAAGTCTGAAGGCAAAGGTCCGCTCTCAGCAGGTGCTTGGCACCTTGCAGGATGAAGCTTTACTGAATATTTCATCAATGATAGGAGCTCTCTTTCATATGACATGAAATTTATCACCTGTTTCTAAAGATCCCTCAGTTCATCTATCTGGCCATACTGTTTCCACAGTTATTGCTATGGACTGTGATTACTTCTTTGTACGGTCATCAGACATCTTACCATAAATCACACCATGCCAATTAAAGTGTCCTTTTCTGAGTTTCTTTGTGGTATTGGACATTATAATATGTTATTTTCAGTCAATCAATAAACACATCTTCTAGTATTTTGTTTAAAGCATAGAAAACAATTTAACTTCTACATTTTTACTTCATCATGAAAAAGTTGCATATATAAATAAATATTTTTAACTGTGGCATTATACAAGGAGCAAGGAAGTGGACATGACAAAGTAAAGACAAGGGCTGTTGATGCCATAAAAGATTACATTTAAGTGGTGTTTATTTCTACTTTCAGACCATTTACAGAATCCAGGGTTTAATATGATCAGTTCAAAGTGTACTGTTGGAAATAGCAAAAAAAACCCACCCCACACTCTGCCAGAAATATTGATTGTTAGAGCCTACTGAATCCTGCCTGAAGCTTTATCTGCTTGAAAGCCCCTCTCAGTTTGTTAAGTTTTCCTACTAAGCTACTATTCCTTAAAGAAAAATGACCTTCAAGCTACATTACACCTTTAAAATTTTGTGCAGAACTCTCATTGACTTGCAAGGGACTTCAGTTAAATGTAGCTCACAAACATGTCAGGAGACAGTTAGCTGGGGCTTCGTAGCGAAACCTCCATAAATCAGTTAACTGCTGTGGGATTTATATAGAGAAGCAGAACTGCATGACAAGCAAAACGTTAGTCCAATAAATAGGTCTTTTTATGAAAAACAGCAATAGCTAAAAAAATGGTGCTCAAAAAATAGAAATATATTGTGCTTTTATAGAATGTAATTAACCTTTTTTACTTTTGTTGGCTTTCATTCTGACCAATACAAATAGAATTGTTACAGAAAGCCACAGTTCTATTACAACTGAAAACAAGTAATGAGGCTGAGTTTTTTTATTGCAAAATCAAAATTGCTAGCTTTGTTTATCCGAACGTAGCATGACAAAAAGCAACATGACATGTTGTCCAAAAATATCAGCTTGTGGACCCTAAAAATACTTCTCCCTAGACATGTACTTTGCGGTTTATGTTATTTGCATTATTTACATTTTTTTTAACATCTTCTTGCTGTATAATGACAAGAATTCTTTTAAACATTAGAGTAAATTCTTACATATAGGTAATATTCTTACACATGTTACTTTGCGGTTTCAAATTCACATCAGAGCTTACTGTGTAACACTAATTGTAGTATTACTACAGTTCGATCTTGTATTTCCTTATGAATCAAAAATAGTTGTAGAAAGCAGTTTTAAGAAAAAAAAAATCATTATTTCCCTTTTTAATCAGCAAACAAAGTCACTACAACATTTCTGAAGAAAAGATAGATTCTCTGTATCAGCATACCTGCAATACAATTAATTTACCTCAGTCTTGCAAGTCCGATACTTAGCTTTCACACCTGCAGTGTTAAAGTAACTTAATAGAATGACCTCACATATCACAGTTAGGAACATATCAAACTTATCTGGAAGGTGATAACCTTGAGCCCAGGCCACTATTAATGCAGGCACAGATAAGGGGCAGAAAATTCTGCCTGATAAGACGTTTACAGATCACTTCAGGGTATAGAGCATCCCCTGTCAAGCGCCATCTTATAAACACACCATTCTGGTGAGCAGCAGCATAACCCATGCACTTCAGACATTTTAAAAGGTATAACTTCAAACCTATGTCATGCACTTAACAGGAAAAGTACACTCAAAAGATAGTCATTCCTTCAAACTTTACCCTCACTGCGTGGGCTCAGAGAAGACACAAGAAAAGTGCTGGGATCTGTGATGCTTCTCTCAGGCAAAGTGTTAAAATGCTGTATAGATCTAGTCTGATGTAGAGGAGCTAGCCTTAAGTGCTCTGTATAGAATATTTTTCCCCTGACTCTCTTCTATTTAGCAATGTATATATATCCATGGAGTACAGTTAAATGAATTTTATTTGTCAGGAATCAGCAGCAGGATAGCCACAACCACACAGAAAGAAAGCTTACTGGCTAAAGTGTGGTGATATATTGGTGTGACTTTGCTACATTTAGGCTTATTATGTGTCTCTCTAAAATATTGCATTGCACCAAGTTCAGGAAAGTGAATGTTAATGTGTGAGAGTTTGCATCATGACTCAGGTGGCTTGAACACATTCTTCCTCTTCTTCTCCAAGAGAAATCTATCTATATAAAAGTTTTAATGATATCTATGCAAATTTTGATTATTTCCTTTAAAATTATTTAACATACTTTCACTTGGTTTGGACTGTAATATAATTTAAGGTTCCTCAAACAACAAGGCTAGCTGCTCTGGGATTTCTGTACTCCCAGTAATCAGTGATTACTCTCATAACAGCTGGTTTTTGCACCTGATCTGAGAATATTTCCTAGGTCAGGTTCCACCGACTTGGCACTCTACCACTATATTTCACAGTCTCCTACTTCCTGTGCAAAGGTACTCAGTCTACACAGATATAAAAAACTGTACCGTAATTTAATATGGCCTTAGTCCACTGAGGATGTAGAACTGTTTTGGGAAAAAGAGAAAAAAAGAGAAAAGGAAAAAAAAAAAATAAAGAAAGAAGAACCTAGGTCATTGACCATTTAAAGTTGCTATTGAAGGCTCTAATGCTCCAACATTTCACCCAAATTACACTTCCGAGTAATGTTCTATGAAAGCTATGTAACATCTCTTTCCTATTTTTGTTACTCTGACACACTGTCAAATGAAGACTATGGGCATTTCTTGTTGACGTACAGTTATAATAATAGTACTAAGAGTGTACCATTAGTATCCAGTCTGTCTTCATTCCACCATCTAGTAAAGATGATCTTCAATCATAGCAGCTTGACAGTCTTAGCATTCTTCCTCTTGAAATTCGTTCTGTAAATTGATTTCTGTCTGGTGCATAAAACAAATGAAAGGATATTTACAAAAAGAAAACACTTCTGATGAGGTTGTATTTTATTAGCAATGCTCACATGTATTTCCTTTTCTTGAAAAAGTATGTTTAATTTTGTTGTGAGTTAACCTCAGTATGCAGCTAAGCGCCACACAGCCACTCACTCTCTTCCCTTTTCATCCCCAGTCGGATGGTGGAAGACAAAAGGAATAATAAAATTGACAAAACTCATGGGT
Source organism: Burhinus bistriatus (assembly GCA_013397275.1). Taxonomy (NCBI): domain Eukaryota; kingdom Metazoa; phylum Chordata; class Aves; order Charadriiformes; family Burhinidae; genus Burhinus; species Burhinus bistriatus. The sequence continues at coordinate 44,001 of VYXH01012644.1, read as the reverse complement.
CAAGATAAAAATAGTTTCATAACTGAAGGAGAATTGGTAGAAGAAAGAAACAAACAAATCAAATCAAATCAGATCAAAACAAAACAAAACAAGATGCAAAGGCAATCACTTACCACCTCCTGTAGGTAGACCAATGCCTAGCCAATGCCCGAGCAAAAGACAGCTAACCTACTCAAACCCTGCTCCTCTCTCTTTTATTGCTGAGCATGACTTTATACGGCATGGAATATCTCTTTGATTAGTTTTTGTCATCTGCCTGGCTGTGTCCCCTCCCAAACTCTTGCGCACCCTCTGTCTATTCACTGGGGGGTATTGCTAATTTGCTTATTGCTAATAAGCAACTTTACCCAATATGTATAATGGCACTTTTACCCAGTATGTATAATGGAAGCCAAGATTCCATGTAACCACAAGCCATATAACAGAAAGCTACATAGCAAACCCAGGCTTACAGCCTTGCTGAAGCATTATGTGGGTGTCAATGCAGTGATACTTCTACTTTTCTGTTTTTTTGCTGGTGCTTAAATCTTGGAAAGTGCATGTGCAAAATGTCAGTAAAAGATTTTTTTTCCCCTCAAGCTCTAAACTTTTAGAATATGTAGGAAAAAATTACAATTTTATTACAATTTTTTTTCCCCCAAAATCTGTTCTAAGGATCATGAGTGTCATATATGGCTGGAATAGAACATCCAATTCTATTCACTGGGTCTGAAACCCAAGTTAATTATTAGAAACACAAAGTAATCTTACTATGTCTCTGTACCACAAGACTGTAATAGTTCTACTAAAAGTCAACTTAAATACACTGTAGAGGAGTCTTAGTTGAGACTAAGAGGAAGAATAATGTACGACCATTACATTATCAAATTCTATTAGAATAGTTAATTGCCCACATTTACAGTGATTTCATTATCTCCCATTATGGCAGCTGCAGGGAGGAGAGGGAGTAGGGGGACATGTGAATTCTTGGCACTGAAATCACCTGCCAAAGATTTTATTAGCACCAAGCACTGTCAAACTTCTCACAAATCAGACTGTCTATACTCTACCAGAGTGAGAGAGCACTGTGAGTTCCTTCATGTCAACAGTCACTAATGTGAGCAGTGACAATGATATTTTTTCAGGCCAAAATTGCGCTCATACCATTGTAACAAATTCTAAAAATGCTGAGATGCTGTAAAATCTGGTTTTAGGTGCTGAAAGTTACAGGATGACCTCAAGGTTTACTTCTTCTATGTTCTTAATTATGGGTCTCCATTTAGAAAAAGGGGTAAGTTGGAAGTCATAACTGAAACTCAGAGAGAGTTGGGAAAGGGAAATGAATACTGGAAAGAAGACTTGAAGTTAGATAAGAAGGAAGTTGGACAAGAGTAGGATTATGGTGTAGGGGAATGGAAGAGTGGGAAGGGAAAGGAGGGAGGATAGAGTGGTTAGAAATCTCCATCAGAGCAAAAGTGGTTAATCTATGGCAAGCAGAGGAAAGGTATAATCTTCCTAATAAGCAACTTTACCCAATATGTATAATGGCACTTTTACCCAGTATGTATAATGGAAGCCAAGATTCCATGTAACCACAAGCCATATAACAGAAAGCTACATAGCAAACCCAGGCTTACAGCCTTGCTGAAGCATTATGTGGGTGTCAATGCAGTGATACTTCTACTTTTCTGTTTTTTTGCTGGTGCTTAAATCTTGGAAAGTGCATGTGCAAAATGTCAGTAAAAGATTTTTTTTCCCCTCAAGCTCTAAACTTTTAGAATATGTAGGAAAAAATTACAATTTTATTACAATTTTTTTTCCCCCCAAATCTGTTCTAAGGATCATGAGTGTCATATATGGCTGGAATAGAACATCCAATTCTATTCACTGGGTCTGAAACCCAAGTTAATTATTAGAAACACAAAGTAATCTTACTATGTCTCTGTACCACAAGACTGTAATAGTTCTACTAAAAGTCAACTTAAATACACTGTAGAGGAGTCTTAGTTGAGACTAAGAGGAAGAATAATGTACGACCATTACATTATCAAATTCTATTAGAATAGTTAATTGCCCACATTTACAGTGATTTCATTATCTCCCATTATGGCAGCTGCAGGGAGGAGAGGGAGTAGGGGGACATGTGAATTCTTGGCACTGAAATCACCTGCCAAAGATTTTATTAGCACCAAGCACTGTCAAACTTCTCACAAATCAGACTGTCTATACTCTACCAGAGTGAGAGAGCACTGTGAGTTCCTTCATGTCAACAGTCACTAATGTGAGCAGTGACAATGATATTTTTTCAGGCCAAAATTGCGCTCATACCATTGTAACAAATTCTAAAAATGCTGAGATGCTGTAAAATCTGGTTTTAGGTGCTGAAAGTTACAGGATGACCTCAAGGTTTACTTCTTCTATGTTCTTAATTATGGGTCTCCATTTAGAAAAAGGGGTAAGTTGGAAGTCATAACTGAAACTCAGAGAGAGTTGGGAAAGGGAAATGAATACTGGAAAGAAGACTTGAAGTTAGATAAGAAGGAAGTTGGACAAGAGTAGGATTATGGTGTAGGGGAATGGAAGAGTGGGAAGGGAAAGGAGGGAGGATAGAGTGGTTAGAAATCTCCATCAGAGCAAAAGTGGTTAATCTATGGCAAGCAGAGGAAAGGTATAATCTTCCTAATAAGCAACTTTACCCAATATGTATAATGGCACTTTTACCCAGTATGTATAATGGAAGCCAAGATTCCATGTAACCACAAGCCATATAACAGAAAGCTACATAGCAAACCCAGGCTTACAGCCTTGCTGAAGCATTATGTGGGTGTCAATGCAGTGATACTTCTACTTTTCTGTTTTTTTGCTGGTGCTTAAATCTTGGAAAGTGCATGTGCAAAATGTCAGTAAAAGATTTTTTTTCCCCTCAAGCTCTAAACTTTTAGAATATGTAGGAAAAAATTACAATTTTATTACAATTTTTTTTCCCCCCAAATCTGTTCTAAGGATCATGAGTGTCATATATGGCTGGAATAGAACATCCAATCCAGTTTTCTGAAATTAATGGCAAGAGGCTTCTTCTTCTTCACACACTTCTAGAAAGCTTCAACATGAAAGTAGTTTTGGGGATGTTTTTTCGATTGTTCATTTTAGAGGACAACTTGAGAACAGCCTAAGAAAGTTCTTACCACTAGTACAGTGGTAAAGAGGCACTGAGCCAGCTCTTTTGGTCAGTCTTTGTTACACAGGATCTCCATTTCCCTAGCTATTGTCTTAGACCTAGTCTTGACTCTTAAAGGGTGGAATTATTTATTTTGAGCATGGTTGACACGTTCCAGACATTGTGTCACCAAGCCTGTGTAAATGGCATAGGCAATCCCCAAATTCCTTACCTTCCACATCTTGTTTAATGCATTGGGTAGGCTGCTAACAAGTGTGCTGCAATGGATGTATTCAAGCTTTTTAGAAAGTACAGACAGAGAAGATGAGTTGTTACGCTCCATGCAAAGGTACAGCTTCAATGTATTTTCCCTTTCCAAAGGGTGTTAAGGCAGCTGAGAACTTAGAGCTCAGGATCAGAGGAGAGACCAAGAAGACTGGTGTGTTGGTCTCTAGGTGTTTACTAGAGACCGAGCAAGAAAACAAAGTGGAAGTCTCCTTAAAGAAACTGAAAGCATCATGATCAGTGGTGGTGCTCTGCTATTCTTGCTACTCACAAATAAATATAAGAACTGATTGGGATGGAAAGGTCAAAGGCAAACTTAGCTGCAGTAAGCATGAGATCTTGAAGTTTAAAATTCTGAGAGAAATTATTAATATGAAGAGTAGAATTATAGCTTGGGAATTCCGGAGAGCAGATTTCACTTTATTGAAGAATCTGCTTGTCAGGATCCTATGGAAAACTTCCTTGAAGGGCAAAGGAGCCCAGGAGAAGTTGGTTGATCTTCAAGGACAACTTTTTCAAAGCATGAGGATGGTCCATTCCAATGTGCAAAATGTTGAGTAGGTGTCAAAAAGGCCAGCGTGGGTGCAGAGGGAACTCCTGACTGAGCTCAAACACAAAAAGGAAGTGCAAAGAAGGGAGAAGCAGGGATGCTACCTAGGAGGAATATAGTGACATTGCCTGAGCTTTCAGGGATGGACTTAGGAAAGCCAAACTTCAACTGGAGCTGAAAGTACTGAAGCGTGTGAAGGGTCTTCTGTAAATGCATTGTCAGGAAAAGGAGGGATAGCAAAAACATGGGCCTGCTGCTCAACGGGGCAGGGGAGCTAGTGACAAAGGACAAGGAAAAAGCAAAGGTACTTAGCATCTTTTCTCAATATTTACTGGTAAGGTTTGCTCTGTGGTCACAAAGCCTAAAGACAGAGTCTGTGGAGTGAAGGTTTCCCTGCAGTAGAGAAAGATCGAGTCAGTCATTATTTAAACAAATTTGACATACAGAAGTCCATGGTATGGGGGTGTCTGCATGACCCACCCATGGCAAATGACATGGATAACAACCATTGATAAGAAAGTTAGTGTAAATAGTGTGTCTGCAGACTGAATGCACAGAAATGTCTGGAGGGTGTTTGCCCAAAACCGATCATGTTAAAGAGGAAGATGATCATTGGCTGGATTCAACAGTAACAGGCTTGAGAAAAAGAGGCTAAAGCAGGGAATCAAAGGCTTGTAAATGACATGAAATAAAATCAGCACAATTTGCAGGAGATTAAAACACAGAAATTTGCATTTTCTTTGCCCCATAGATTTTTATTGTAGTAGTAATTTATTGATGAATGCAAAAATTAGTTTCTGATCAAACCACTTGGTACAGTCTTTTAAATATCGCTTTCTTAAACAAGTATTAACCTTTCACTGTATGTCCATTCATCAGAAGTTCTGTCAGATCTAGTAGCCCAAAAAAATTTTTTTGCTCAACCTATTCAGTGTTCAGACTAATGCAATTCATTTTACAATTTTTTAAAGACATTTACAGTGAGAGGCATCATGGACATGGTGTTACATGTCCTCCGAGTGAAAACTATTGTTATTAGGTAACAGCTGGATCACTTCAATGGAGGGAGGAAGAACTCAATTTTGATGCTTTTCACATCTTACAACACCAAGAAGGATGCCATTTGGTGTTGGTGGTTTAATGATGGGGACACCTGTTCACTTTCAGCTACTGTGGATACATAAAACCCCATAACTCATTCTTCATAGACAGTAACACAGAACAGCTGTCAGATGGTAATGACTTTCAGTCACAACTAACACGGAATTATTTAAACCAGAAACCTAGTAGTAAAATCGTGTACTCCATTGTCAATCAGGGAGCTCATTAAACTAGACTAAGGTCACACAAGAAGAGAGTGGCAGATTCAAGCACAGAGGCTTCTCTAACAATTAGAATGTGTTGATTAGCATTGAAGAAGGGACAGAACATCAGCATTTATCTTGATTTTAAACAGGAAAAAAAAGTCAAAATTTTACATCTCAGTGTCCTTAATTTGATGAAGTTAGGAACAATATATTCATGTTTTCTTAAGGAGTGATATAAATTACTTTTTTAGGAAACAAGACAACATATGGAGATTTTTTTGTTGGCATAATTATACGTGCTATAGATACTCATCTTCTGAGAGACAACAAAAACAAATAGAAATCAGGGTAGACATAACCTCCTATCACCCTGTACAATATCTTCTACCTTGAGAAATGAATAAAAGTGCTTTAAAGGTGTTGAATTATAGGATATTATGTTAGGTGTTAGTTGTGCATAATATGGAGGTCATCTTCAGTTGATGGAGCAACCTGTAACCCTCCTACGAATGTTATATCCACATCCACAAAAGGGAAGTTCAAAGCTCCAGGGTTGTCATCTGAGCTCCTGTTAGAGAAGTAACAAAGGTTAAAAAGTTAGGGAAGTAAATCTAAACATTGCTGAAATTATTATATAACACTACTCAGAAGTAATAGTGGAAGAAAGGACAAGACACTCATGTGGGTAACTAAGAAAGTAATAAAGTATATCAGTGGGGGAAAAAACAAAATCACATGAAATGAAACAAAACATAAAGAGCACTAGAAAGATTATGAAGTAAAACCAAATGGTTTACAAAAGCTAAAAGTGGCATGAGAGGATTCCCCAGGAAAAGAATTGAATAATATAAAAGATTTTTCATATATAATGTTTTCAACAGGGGAATACAGTCAGTGTGCAAATCATGGGAATCCAAATCATGATGTGTGGAGAGCCCTCAGAATCTTTTGCAATACAGACACTCATCCTCCCAGAAGAGTACATTCTGTCATAGAGAACTCTTCTGTACTTTTGATTTGACTTCTTTTCTCATGGTATTAAATATCTCTTGGAGTTCCTATTTCTTATTTTGCTTTTCATAGATTAGTACATAAAATTATCTTCAATGCACAAGAAAATTCATAAACAGGAACAAGTCATGTTATCTCCCCTTAAAATTAAGTGAAAATAAAATTAAATAAATCTCCAGTGTCTAGAGCATCCTTCCATAGTGGATTTATGATGAAGTACAGTTCCAAGAGATCAGAGGCAAAAAATTGATAATGTAAATGTTATTATATATAATATTGAGAACATAAGTATGAAATGTTCCTCTTATGATTGCAATCCAGAGCTACAATGAACAACCAAGAGTTGCGACAGTAATCAAAATGTAGACATGCTAATGTTATTAGATTAATTATTATGATATTTTGTATTTATGTCCATCTAGATTTAAGGAACATAATTTTTTATTTGATTTATTTCAGAGTATCCTTTATGTACATTATTAGGATTTAAGTTTAAGTCTTACCCCCTGTATTGATTACATATTTGTAATAATATTGAATCCCTGCCCAATCTAAAATCAGTAATAAAAGTGATAGAATATGTAAAAGAAACAAAAGCAGAAGTAAATCACGTAGAAATACTTATACTAACACTTGTTATCTGGATGTTATGAATTTTGCAAGTATTTCTTGACCTTATGCATCAGTGGGGTTGACACAGAGGCTGGAAGTAGCTTCAGGGACCAGTTTAGGAAGTCATTCTATGAAGAAGGGAAGGGTTTTTAGAAATGTGAAGATGGTTTTAGGTGACAGTGACAGGAATGGGCAAGTACACAGTCAAATATGGCTTTGCTAGCATAGCAATGCTGCAGTAGGGTAATATAAAAGTTACAAAGATCTTTTACATTAGGAACACAATATTTAAACTTGAAGTAGAGAGGTGGCTTCTTCAGAATGAGATCGTTAACACAGTTGCTGTGCTGCAGAGTGTGTGCATGTGTGCACATGCATGAGTGTGTTTGACCTGATTAACAATTTCCCTTGACATGGCACAAAGGCATAGTGCAATAGGTGCAGAGGTCACAAGGATTCCATGAAGAACTTAGATTTTACAGCCATTGGTCAGTTTGCAAGCACTTACTGGTGTAGCATACTGTGATACATATGACCCGTTAAAATGGATTTCACAACTAAAATAAAACTAAATTCTATTAGCAAGATTGGGAACACAGGAATTGGGATTAAGGGAAAAGTATAGTTTATACCTTTATAGCTATCTGGGAATTCTGCTTGTTTAAAAATGCTGACTATTAATCCTAAATCTATAAACTAATTCCTCCCCTGTGACCTATTGTGGAGATTATTAAATCCATTAGTGTACAGTCAGGACCTTTTCTAGTTTCTATTATTCCGTGGCTTATAAGATGTCTGTAAAAAGTGTGATAGTGTATTTAATAGCAACAGAATCTTGGTCTATTATGCTTGCTCACTTTCCAAGCTTTCCAAGCTAATTTTCTTCCTTTTTTACTATTTTCCTTTATTTTCTTTCACCCTTTGTTAGAGACAAAATTCATAGTAGAATCAAGTTAAGGGTAGGAAGAGATCTTTATACTTTGAAGATCCTAAATCTTTATACATTATTATATGTAATCTAAAATGTTAAATAGGTAGTCCAGAGATAAAGTAATACAAATATGCTAAGGTAAGAAGCAATTATTAGAAAGGACTTAGATTTTTAACTGCATATCTTGCCACAAAATTATGATTGGGTAGAATGCAAAACATTTTGTTGGGAAGTTTTGAAACAATAAAATTTTATAAGGCTAGAGCACAGCATTAGACATACAGACAGGTATGACACATCAAATATCATCAGCCTTGCAGACACTTTCGCAGGGGTGAAAAACATGTTTAAATGAACATTAAGACTGGAACTGGATTATGTCTGTTAACAAGTGAGTTAATATGTGTCTGTCTGCACTATTTTATGATTCTTTAGAAAATTCCTTAAATTAAATATGCAGGAGATTTTTTTTTTCATATTTTTCAGGCCTTTTCCTTGCCTTTTTGCTATGTTTCTAACTTGTTAGAATATGGTATACACCATATGGTACATATGACATACGTATCTAACCTTGTCCTGTTTGGGTTTCTTTTCTTTACTTTTTTTTTTTTCTTGACACATATTACATTGAATGGAAATCAAAACTTCTTTATAATGAAGCTTGAAAAGAAAATTTCTACTTGTTCAGAAGCGTATGATCTTCCTGAATCATGCGATTTTTGCTATTTATACTAATCCTTCCTCCTTCTCTTCCTCCTTCTTCTTGTTCCCCATCCTCCTCCTTTTCTCTCCTCCCCTCTACTCTTTTCTGATGATGCACTGCTTGTGGACCTGTGAGAATATATGAAACAAGTCTTGTTTATTTTAAAAGTATTAAGATGCAATGTGCAAAGTGAATCTGTCATTCTTGGAGTATGAGTCATTCTCTGTAAGGGGTCCCATCTACTACCATGACATATGTGTTTAAAAACACCTTTGTGTCAGTGTGATCTAATCCTTCTCAGAAATATAGCACTTTTATCTCTGTTACTCTGGTGGGTGATATAAAGCAGATAAAATGACAGTTAAAAGTGAGTCATGAGTTGATTTTTAGTTCTTTTTAAGCAATTTCAACATTTAGTACTAAGCACCTCTAAAACACTACTAGAAAACATTATTGTACAGAGTTATTTTTAAAATAGTTTCCCCTTTCTAAATAAGTACAGCACGATTTCTTACATTTCATTAATTTGACTTTTCCCATGTTGTTTTGATCCATATACAGTAACATAAAATTGACATTCCAGAAAAACAATTTGCGGTAACAAACAAACCAGTTCAACAGATAGTCATCATTAACAGATATCTAATCCTTGATTAGTTACTCTTTCCAAAAGTTTGTGAGCAACTAGTGTACAATTGTCCTCCTATGGTCTCTGCACAATTAAGCAATTTATTTGAGAACATTGCAAAGTGAGAAACACTTAAGTGGAACAATAAAATCCTCTCAAACCCACTCTGCAGATCTTCATGACTCAGGATTTGCTTACCTCTTCTGCACATAGAGCTGACTTAGGGAAGGCATTTGCCATTTAATTTATTTGGGCAAGATTGCAATTTATATCACAGAAAGATCAAATTTACAGAACCACAGAATCACAGAATCATCTAGTCCAACCCCCCTGCCAGAGCAGGTTCACCTAGAGCAGGTAATTTAGCGTTTATAAGAACACGTATGCATATATACACATCTGTGTAAAAGTCTAAAGAGTGGACATTGGATCTGAAATCTTTTCCATATGTCAGTGGAGGAAAAAAAATTGCCCAAGGCTAGGGCCCTAAACTCATTTGCTCCAGTGATTTCCCCAACAAAGGTAAGATAGAATTATTTGATTTTGATTACAGAGTATGATCTTTAACGTGGGACAATATATGGCAATTGAGTTTACTCCTTCAGACAATGGGCAAGAAAGATGTTCCCAAAAGGAAAATGCAAGAATGGAAATCTAATTTATTTTTTTTTTCCCAAAAAATATATTTTTTGGAAAAACCTTTTGCTGGGTGGTGATTGGTGGATAAAAGTCAAATTCCCACAGAAGCCACAGCAGTAAAACTTCTTCATACTAGATGCTTATACTGATTGATTATTTTACACATGACTGCACGCAATTGCTGCTGTGAAGGATTCTGTCCAGTATACTTTGACTGTGAAAATTTCATAGATAATTATTTTAAAAAATGTACAGGCATATAGCATGTTAAATTGCTTAGAGAATACACACTAAGAATGCACAGCAAGCTAAAGCCTGGAATGTTGACACAAAATACCTCTCTCAAATCAAACTGATCTAGTCCCTCCCTAAAAATATAGGAATATAGTCTTCATTATTCTAGGAGATGAAATGAAGGATCTAAAGAAAAAAAACTTAAAAGACGACCACAAGTAAAGGATTTTGAAAAAGATAGTGACAGAAAGAAAAGCCAATCGCTTCTAATTTCTTTTAAACTCAACAGTTCTGAAGAGCAGAGGAAAATGAAAGAATATACCTGTTTTCTTGTTTACACACGAAATGGCTTGCTACGATTAATTCAGAAAAGAAAATATTTGGAGTAAAAATAAATAAAAAACACAAACTTGGTACTTTTTAGGTGTCTAGTGTCATATTTTAGAGATATAATTTTCTAATATAAAATCTACTATGTTTAACAATTAACATATATTTATGTTATATAAGGTAAGAAGTATCATCAGTTAAATTTTATTTGGCAAAACTTCCAATAGTATTCCTGTGATTGTACAACTCTCTTCATTTAATTCACTACTAGTGTTAGTAGCATTATGCATGACAATAAGATTAAAATGTGATCTGACCTCTGTAAGATGGAAGACTAAGAAAAACTTAATTCAGAGGGAATACTAGAAGAGGTCACTATAAATATCACTCATTATTTTCCTGCTAGTCTTCATAGAGGCTGCAGGAAAATAAATGATGTTTTATTTACCATATCAAAATCTGCAGATATATAAGCAGTGTCATTGCTCCATTTTCTGCTGCTGCAGCAAATTTAGCCATATATTCTCCACCAGTGCCTCATTAGTTCTCATTTTTGAAGGAAAAAAACGTATATTACACCTTAATTCAGTCCTTAGCAGAAATGACTAGCTCAGGACCCTGAGCAAGACTCAGGTGTTGTTCATAAATTGGATATGGGGATGCTGTTGCTTTGGATTAGGAAGTAAATAATTTATAACAAATAATTTGGGAGATGCTGACAGCCAATTACAATATTATTGGATTTGTTTTTCTAAGGTAATTAACAAATCATATTCATGTTCTATAGCTGGTTTGGAAGTAGTTGATTACAATTTTTTCAATATTTGGATTTTTAATTCATTTGCTTATTTTTTATTAAATAGATTGGCAACATAGTATTTCTGAATCCTCACAAAATGGTGCAAATAATTTGGAAACAACAGTGGAGGAAGGCAGTGCTGGGGCCAGGAAGGATTTAAGTTTGTTGAGAAAAACTTTGCAGAGTGAGAACTCAGAAAAAGGCTCAGGTGAAAAGTATTTTGCTTTTTTATTGCTACTTTTTCCTCATTAAAATCTCTCTTAAAGATTCACTGCTGTTGTGATACACACAAAGCTATTTTCTTTGTACTTATGAAGTATAAAACCTGAGAGCTTTAGTGTATATTGTCTTTCCTGCATTTACTGCTTATTTTGCAAGTTTTTTGGGAAAGGTGTTCTTTGTGTCTTTTATAAGTTAATTCATGTTATTGATCATGATCAGAAACAATACATTTGATATACACAGTATGATATTCAAGATTTCCTTCTAATTATAATCACACTGTACAAAGTGAAAGGTAACAGGGGACTTCAGTTTGCTCAAGTACTGTAGCTCCTAGTTTTCAACTGTTCTGCTTGCCAGTGTAGTTAATGGCTGAGAATTAATGACGAGTTGCCACAGAGGAGATAGGTAGGTATCTAAAATAGCATTTCACATCCCCACTGGCTGCCTCAGTCAAAGAGCAGAAAATGAAAAGGAGCAGATAGGGCATATGTTCCACCCCTTTTCATTCCCAAGCATCTAAATCTAGGCCAGCTGGAGATTTCTGCCCCCACTCAGGTATGAGACGTCTTGACTATAATTCAGATAAAAGGAGAATGCAAGCCTAGCTTTTTAATGTCCCAGATAGGTTTTAATTGAAGAGGTTTTGACAAATACATAAAAATGTAATCAAATATGCAGCCATGTCCTCAACTGACTTTGTATGAGGCTCAGTCAAGGTATGGTCTTAGAAGACATGCTGTAGACGGCATACCAGTACCACAGTATCTGCTAAGGGTACCTTGAACAAGTGCTTTTAATAGTGTAGAAGTGGGTGGGGCTGGATCCATCTGCATCGTAACTGAAGAGAGGAGGGGAAAACACTGCTGTATAGTTGTCATTCCTATAATGTTTTTAAGAAAGGCCACCGAACCACATGACACTACTGGTGGGACTAGTATCACCTCTTTAAATCTGCAAATGGAGATTCAGCACTACCAGAAACTTAGATGGCTAAAAAATTAAAGCTACTACAGGGGAGAAGCTATAAAGTAGCTGTATGTATAAACAGTTCTGAGGATTTTGGTGTCATGCATATCCAAGTCCTTCTATCCATTTAGTTTTGAAGTATCATTTTTAGTTAAGAAAGTATATAAAGGGCTAGAATGACAGTGTGTAGCACATATAATTATTTCATTAAATACTTTTTTATTATTATTATTTTCTTCTTCTTTGGATATTTCTTCCTTATACATAGTATAGGCTGGCTCTCTGTTGTTTTATAGAAAATGGAAGATACATAGGTGAAGCGCTATGATGTGTTCACCTTCACTCAGATCATTATATTTCTTGCAGTCGCTGTGTTTCATTTTGATTATTACAACTCAGGATCACAGCTGTTTATGTATAGGCACTTCATCTGAATGCAATAAACATTTCACTGGTAGAACAGAAAGCAATCATTGTTCTAGGCAGCATTTCAAATAGTCTGAGTCATCTATTTGCAAGCCACCATATGTGTTTCACTCACATGCTTCTGAAAAAAAAAAGTGAATATATTTTTAATTCTAAATGAGATCTTCATTTTTAACAAACATTATCCTGATGTATCTATAAGTATTAAAAATATGAGTGCATTGGTATCATAGCCTACCACTTTGGCCTTACTGCCTTCCTTCCTTGCTACTGTTATATCTTCTTTTTCCAATGTATCAGTCACAACTAATTATCACTTTTAGCTAGATTTTGGATTAACTTCATAGTACTCTACATTTATTAGTTCCTTTTGATGGATAAATTCCAGTGTACTATAAGATTTGACAGCTTTCTACATTGTCCACCTATGAAATATACAGCAAATAACTGCCATATTTGTGAACAAGGGGCGGGGGGGGGAGTGGGGAAATTCAAGCATATCTTTGCCTCAATACCTGCACAAAAAAAAGCACATCTAAATATATAATTTTCTATGACATCTACTTATAGTAGTCAAAATCACTTATTGTTTACTCTAATAAAAATTATTGGATTACCTTTCGGTTATATATTTCTAGTATCACCCTTTGTGCTGCAAAACATAATTAATATTTTTTTCATTCTGCAGTCTGTATGAAAACAGGACTTCCCATTATACTTATACATGAATGCATTCTGTTCTTTTTAATCTCCACTGGTGCTGAGAGTGGGAGAAGAGTGCACTAGGCAGAAGAGAGAAAGAGATTAAGATCACCTTTTTTGCAGTAATGAGGCTTTAGTTCAGCTTGTATCTGGGCTTTAAGTGGCATTTCTTTATTCTACCTTTACTCTACCCATCAACTGTATATCACTTGCCCATGTATGTAGTATCATAACCCAAAATGTTTTTGTTTTGTTTTTAAGTTATAGTCCCCTAAAGGTCTATCATTAAGATATGGAACATTCTGTCTCCTAAGGCAACTGAAAGAAGCAAAATTTTTTTTCTGAAACTGCTGGTAAATCTTTCTGTATCCAAATGTATTCTGATTTACCTGTGAGTGTGTCTGATCAGAGACCCAGATGTGTCCGTCTTACTCATCTGAGTAAAAAGTACTTAAGAGCTTCTGTTGAAGCCAGCTGAAAGGTATGTTCTAATAACGAGAGTTCATACATACAAAGAAAGAAGCTGATCATAAATTTCTTTTCAGAATTAGAACTGAAACATTCAGCTGGCGTTGGAGTTTGGTAAAGGGAGTATAAACTATGGTATTTCTCATCTTCTTCTGTTGTTTCATTTTTAAGAACCTTAGCTTTCTGGAGAAGATATTTGTCAGCAAGGAGTTTCTTTTTTTTGTTTAGTTCAGTTGTGACATACCTCTTATTCCACTCACCTTCTCAAGGATCATGTGATTAAAACAGGGCCTAGCAGAATGTGATTTTTTTTAAATTGCTTTCAGAGTCAAATTCTAGCTCCATCAAAATGACTGTAAGGTTCAAAGATATCCACGACAGGTATTAACTAGGTCATACTCAATGAGATAATGGCTTTTGCTATGTTCAGCATGGTATAAAATATGTTAAGTAGTATAATTTTTGAGAATGTTTTGGGAGGTTAATTTAAGAAAAGAAAGATTGGATCTGAAGTTGCTAGTCTGTTTACTTTTTTCTTCATTAGCAGATTGATTGCAATTTTTCAAATTTGTACTTAGTTTGTCACTGTCTTTCATGTACCAGGATGTGGAAATATTTCCCTCATCCTCCCTGGTTTTCTATGGATTTTACAATTTATTAGTGAATGTCCATTTTGATTCTTAAGTTGCTCCCTGGATGTATTCAATTTGACAATGACGGTCAGAGTATGAAAACTCATCAATAAAGCTTATTTCTCTTTGTGCTCTTCATGCCACCATGTATTTTGAGTAATATCAAAATTTGTTTTTCAAGTCATTTTTCCCATTATAATTGCATAAGAAGATTGAGAATCCCAGACACTTCTATCCAGCTTGATTCTCCTGCCAGTGAATGTTAGACAAAATGTTTCTTATGTGGTATGCTACAGAAGAGTATTCTGTTTTTCAGAAGAGAGTCTCGCATGACTTCTCAACAGTTAAATGAATGCTTAAAAATCAAGAGAAATTTCAAGGGAAATACTAACATCAGTTTTACACAACTGTATGTAATACACTGGTTACTATAGTATATAGTTGATGAAATCATAACCACAATGAACCATAGTATAACACATCATGTTAAACTGCTCAGAATTGCCTTCATCCTTGTATGCTGAAGAAGATTCTCAGATTCCCTTTGCGGCCTTCCAACACTCCTTTTCATCATGATGCTGTTGATATAACTATTTGATGAAGTGCTTTGAATTCTGAATGAGCAGATGTTAGCTCTATAGAAGTTGTGTTATCCTTCTTGGTGGTTGGGCACATAAGTTCTAAGGGGAGTGATTGTTCAATAAATAATTAATAACAAGAAGCTTTCCTGGGTAGATGAGAGACAGATCCTATTTAAAGTGATTTTGTCTCAGTGGTTGATCTGTCTAACTCCAGGGTTATTTTATCTAAAACTTGTATTAGTTCTGCTTCAATTAGCATTTTAGTCCCCAGTGGGACACTGCTGATTAATTAGTTATTGTTCAGTAACTTCATCTTCTGGCCCTGACTCCAGCCACTCAGTCTAGTGTGTATTGATCAGCCTCTAGATCTGTGGCATGTTGGTTTTAAGGTTGCTTAAAGACTGATGGGTCTGAGTGAACCAGATATTGACCTTGGCCTCAATTCAGTAACACGCCTACATCTAAGAAGGAGAATAATGCAATAAATTCAACTAAACTATTTCTTCCTGCTTAAAGTTAGGCAGATACTTAAATACTATGTTGCAGTCAAAGCTTTGGCTGGTTGTCTTGTTGGTGAAGTGTCCTAGGAGGTTAGAAATGTAGGAACGCTGAAAATTGGACAATTTTTGAAATCCATCTCACCTATCTCAAACACTGAGTCATATCAGACACCTCTTTCGTACATAAGAACATACAAAAATCTTTGCCATGGATAAGTCACTTGTAGGAGATGGTTCTTTCTAAAAATCTGTTATCTAATACTTTGTGAAGGCCTCAAAACAAAATAGTTTCAAAACATCGTGGATATTCTCTCCATTCACAAAAGAGTACTTTTAGAAAAGGTTGGTGATGGTGTAACAGGTTTGGTGGGTTAACTAGGCACTGTATGAACATGGAGGGTACTCTGATCACTTTTCAACCTTTATCTTTCACAGATATTCCCAAGGTATCTTGTAAAGAAAAGTGTGTATATATAGCACTGCCAGTAAAATGCTTTTTGTTTGAATGGGACTGTGTAGGAATGATGAGTTAGGATCAGTAACTTCTGCTGTCCTCATATAAAGGAGCTCAATGTAGCTGGAACATTCTTAGCGAATTTAGGATGGTACAGAAAAGCGATCTTGTAATTTCATAAATGGCAATTCTTAATGTTTTCTGCTTTTTATGTGCTGAGCAGATATCATTAGCTTTTGTGCAACTGCTTTATTTGTTTATTTGCATTTTTATTCAAATTGTATGGTAACGGTTTCAATTTTAGCGCTAACAGGCATTATAACAGTTAAGAAAAAGCAAAGAATACAAAGGTAATAGAAGTTTAGGAAATGTCAAAGCATTGCTTTGACTATGCTCATGATCTTTAATATATTTTTATTAAAAGCTAGTTAAAAATCTTTTCCTTTACTTCCTTGATGTTATAAGTAAATTTTTAAACGTTGGTCATTTTTTGAGACAGAGAAGAAACAAAGTTTTGATCCCAGGCAGAGTAGGCCTCATGTAATTTGGTATCAGGAACTACCTAAGGCCCATCCAATCCAACTATGGAAATCTAATTGAGGCATCTCAGTTAGGAATCAGAGTGGTGCTGACTCCTTATATAAACAATGCATTTATATAACAAAATGAAGACGTGCTCTGAGAAGGTGGCAGAATTTCAGGAGGATATGATTTCTCTGTTTGCCTACCTTTCTCCGTCCACTATCTTTGATTGTCAGAAGTATCTCTTTTATGTGCTTTTGTGTAAATGGCTACTACAGTCTATCTGTAGCTTTGGAGACAGAAATTATTGCCAAAACCTAGAAGACTGAAGTGAGGAAACCTATGTGCTGAGAAAGCAGTGTGTGAACGTTTCCATAGTATTTATAAGCTAAGGAGAGTTGCTGATTCTACAGGAATGGTTAGTCTCAGGAGACCAAGAGGCTGCTGACCACACAATGGGTGCACTGAGGGCAGGTTGTGTAACCCAAGCTGCAAGCAAGAGGTCAGGGGCTGATGACTGCAGATGAAGCCTGTAGGCTTATAAATATATACGATGAAACCGACCTCTGAGGGACTTTATAAACACCTGTATTGAAGACACTGGTGTGCCAGTGACTCTGTTCTTGAGTCTACTGTTGGAAATAGACTCCAAGCTGAGACCTGGAGAGATAACTATGGGTGAACGTGTGTGTGTGAATGAAGTTTGTGTGAGTCAATAAGTATATGTGTTTTGTGATTAAGTGTATGTATTTTGTTAATAATCATGTTACTAATAACAAAAGCTTATTTCTACTGATAGTAACAACTTAATGTATAAAAGCCTTCCTAAGAAATATTGATTGATATCTGTGTCTGCCCTCTGACTCAGAGAAGAGAAAGTATATAGAATGGAAGTTTTCCCAGCTTCAACATCTTAGTTAATATCTACATTTAGGTAGAATGAATCTGGGCCTTGCTACCTAGGAAACAACGTATTGGAGGAAATGTTGCCTTCATTTAGTACTTCAGTAAGTAGGTAAAAGTAGCTACAGAAGAAAGTGAAAAGAATTCTGCAGTAGATAGCTGGAGGACAATCTGTCATCCACATTTTTCTTATCTTTATAGCTCCCATTAATTTTAGAAATTACCTTGCACCTTGAAGTGTTAGTGGAATCAAAAAAATATGTGTAAGATTTTCTTAATTGGGATAGCGTTTAACACTGAGCATCTGTGCTATCCATCTAAAAGTCCAACTTAGTTTGAGTATTCTCTAGAAAAATGTGTTGTTTATAAGGGAAATCAAATCAAACAATGTTCTTCAAAGATACTTTGATTACGTGTTAATGAAAATAGGTTTTTCATAATCAAGAACATTTGGAAATCAAGCCTAAAGAGGATGATTCATGTGCTGTTATTTTTTTTACCTGTGAAGTGGAAAATGTAGCAGGAATCATGGAAAATAAGAGAGCAAATCTCAATTTTAATATCCCTGAAAAATGTCCTAAACACTTCAGTTACTGTTCTTTTGGAATTGTCTTCTCTGATTTATTATAGAAAGTCTTGAATTACAGGGGAATGGAAATCTCATCCAGATGCAGTCCAATACCTGTCTAAATTTGGGTGAGTCCTTTGACTTAGTGATTTTGTGTAGAGATGGGTTTCAGAGCACAGTCCTGTCCTTTTATATCCTGAACATTCTCTCCAGTCTGTTTCTCCATCTTACCTTTTGTTTGCATACTCTATATAGACTTTTGCTGCTGAAAATACAAACAGAAATCTTCCCCCCCATGCAACATTCATAAAGAAAATAGTTATTAAAATCCAAGAATTCTCTCAAATCTTAAACTTCACAAAAAGATTTTCTTAAAAGGATCCTTTGGGATAGTTAGGAGACCCTGTAAACAGGATGTTGTTTTTGCATCATATTGGATTATTTTAAGGAATTAAAACACCCTATACCTGAAGATTTTAGGAGAATCATTTAAATAATTTTCTTCTGTAGATATTTGCTTCGATTTTCTCATTGTCAAAATGGAATAAATTATATCAGGGACACCCACAGCATATTAAAAAAAAAAGAAAACTTAAATCTGAGGTGTGATAGAACATTTGGTTTCACAGTTTAAGTTAATTATACTGTACTACGTATAATAATTTTCCCTATCCCAGACAATGCAAATGTTGTAGGTCTTTTTCATGTTACTGTTGGGTTTTTTTCTGTTAAGTAATCATAGTTGAAAACTTGACCATCAATTAAGAGCGTTAAGTGCATCTTTATGATTGCTGTGAGGAAAGCCAAGAAACAGCACGATAAATAAAATGTTGATTTAAATCAGTGACACTCAACCTTGAACTGCTGCGAGTCACTCTAGCATAAAGCAGAGCCATAAGGACCCACAATATATGTTTTACTAGTCTACTATACAAAAATGCATGTAAAAATTTATTATAAAATAAAGGTTAAGACATTCATCCATTGAATTATATATAATTTGCTGTACTAACAGGATTATTTATGATGGGTTCAAAGTGGTTTCTTACAATAAATCAGAAGTGAAATTCTACACTGTCGTTAAATGAGGGTGGTTAGTTGTATGGCTGGACAGGCAATTTACTGAGTGCAAGGTTTTTCCCTTCTGACTCAGTGAGAGCTGAAAATATATCTTCAGTCTGCAGAAGTGTCTGCAGATAGAAACACTCAAATGGGCACTTGGAGACTTCCTTACATTGAGAAGCAGGTTTCTGCAAGCCTGATGGTCAGATTCTTTAATGCTATAAATTGTATTTTGGTGGGAATTGTTATCCAAGAGTTTTAGGGCATAGTCCTGTAGAGCTGAGCGTTGTGGATGCTGCTAAGTTTTTGAATAATTGTTACACTGTTCTGTGATGTGATTACTTTCTGGAGAGCAATAACAAGCCCAAAAAAATCAGAATCTTAACCCACATGAGTTCTTGAGATCTTATTGACTTAGAATGTCCCTAAAAAGGTACCAAGGAAACAATATTTCTGACCACTTAAACTCCGGTAAATAAAAGGCAGGGTAAGCCTATTAGATTGAAAAGAATATTCTGAAGAGGTATCCAAGTTTTCTTGTCTGTTGTAAAATGTATATATAAGTTCATGAACCTCCCAGCAGCTGCCATTGCCCTGCTAAAATAACAGGCATAGCTTTTCTGGCTTTAGTTGCTTTCTCCTTCACCAGAAAGCTAATGACATCGACAGTTATATGTCAGTACATGCTGATGCTGAAGCAAACACTGAAATGTTAAGAATGATAAGAAGGAAGAAAAGATACCCCTATCATGAATTAATAACAGTGTAAATGACAAACCACAAAATTACTTCTGGCCATGGCTTCTCCCTAGTCTCATTCTTACATAGATAGGTGGATTTACTACTTGCTTCTGCTTCTGTCCCACTGGTACATCTGCTCATCACCATAAGGTGAGATCCAATAAAGGAGATCCACTTCAGTGAACCAAATGTCAACAAATTCTTTAATTTCTAGAGGTTAACTTCATCTTTGTGTTTACGAAATTTCCTTTAGAACTTTTATATTGTCAGTTGCAATTTCTGTACTTTCTTGTGCCTGAGAAAAGGGGTTTTCTTCCTGGGTCGTGGCTGTTCTTGGAGGAAACATAAAGTGAATAAACAAAAAAGACCATAACAACTGTAACTTAAGTTCAATCTTTTTCACTTTCAGATTTTCTTATTTTCAGTACCTGTTGTTAAGATACTGAGTAATCCATGCTTCATTTTCTTGCTCTTCAACAGAATAGTTTATATAAGCTGAGTATGTTTCATATTTTAAGAAGAGAATTTTAATATTTTCAATGTTAGCCTGTTAACAAGTTATGAAATAATGCAGTTTCTGCTCTTTGAATTATTTCTCATATATTTGGTGAATTTTCTTTTCTCAAACTATGCGTATTACAGTGTTATTAATGCCTTAGGAAATGCACATGCCTGTGAATATTGTGAAGTAGCCCTTGAAGTAATATTTTTATGTCCTCACATCACAGAATCAGTTTGTTAATTATTTAAAAAATTTATTATTAAGCCAATAATCTCTATCTGATCTAACAAACACTATTGTAGAATAGCTAATTAAAAACAATCATCAAGATGCCTGACAGAACCAAGTGTTATAATCTTTGCTCTTACAAACATTATCTACGTATTGCTTTGTCATTTGAGTTTTAAACTACAGACTTAATGTTATTACTTACTTTGCAGCCTTCTGTCTCTGTGCAGATCTGGATAGGTGAAATAGACATGTGTGAAGGACTCAGACACAAAAAAATGCAGTTATAGAAAGTGAACTGGGGTTGGAGTAAGTCACTCAAGTGCAAAACTTAAGATGTCAAACTCCCACATTTTTCTATTATTGTTTGTCTCTAATTGTGAAGGCAGTTAAAATAGGATTCATTACACAATGCAAATATATCTTCAGTGACTTTTGAAGTACTCTCCCTAAGTTTCTTTTATAGTCAACTGAAAAAAAATAGGTGCTTCTAGACTGAGAATTACATGAACTATATTAGATGTGTGCCTGAGGATGTAATGAATATTGCTTTAAAACTGTGTATTTCCTTCTACTGAGTATAACAGGACCCTACATACAAGTCTAATTAATTCAGCTGTATAAATATTCACAATAGTTTGCTGTAGTCAAGTGAGATCAATACTGTTTTTTGATTGTGGGTTTTTGTTGTGGTTTTTTTTGGTTTTGTGGTTTTTTGTTTGTTTGTTTGTTTGTTTTTTACATTAGAGGTGGCTAAAAGTTCATTTCTGGAAACAATAAGAGTATCTCAGTTAACACAAATCTAAAAAGCTTGCTTAGCTCTTGTTTGTGTTTCACATTCATACTTTAGGTATTTCTGGACTTCATTTTTGCCATATCTTATGACCATGTTTTCAAGTTTAGATACTACACACATTGCATCTGCCGTATTTCTGCAAGACATAAATTTAGACCAAAAGGAAGTTATTCTTTCTCTTTTTTCCAACTACAGCCATAGCTCTGATGAGATCTGTTGCCTGGGAATAGGATTCATTTCTTTTGTCTTGAGGAAATTCAAAATTGTATCATAGACATCATCTTAATCGCTGCATTATAGTGGAGATACAGTTACATAATGAAAATTCCAGGTAAGTGATTTTACCCCAACTTTAAGGGATGATTGAAGACCATGAATCCCTAGAGAATGCAAGCCCTTTCAGATGTCTTGACTAAAGGCAACTGATCCCCAGAAATCCACCCTTACTCTCAGTGTGTTAGTAATAGTCAACAGTCATGGATACGTTTTTCTTGGTTCACAGACATTTCCAAGCATGTTCAAGCCAAATTTTTTCCCTAAACTTGCTAAATTTTTCATTCTGCCTACTGGATGAAGTGGAAGAAACCGAGTTTTTTGATTTTCGTATTTTGAATTAATCCAAATTTTAAAACCAGTATTGGAAGGAGAATCAAATGTGTATAGGACCCCAGTGAAATAAATCTTCTAGGTCTACAATGACTACATTTAGTTCTACATAAAACAGCATAAGGTGGTGGTGTTTCAGAACATCGCTATCATATAGATAGATACAGATAGAATAGAGAGGCATAGATATTATCAGTATTAACATATCTTATTCATGAAGGTTAAAGCAATGTTTTACTGAAGGCTGCACAGCTCTTGATACAAGAGGAAAAGGCTCAAGCAAAGACGAATTAAACCTGCAGCCACATCATTTCTGTCATGGACTTTACAAACCATGACAATACACTTTAATGAAAGCAGACAGGTACTGAGTTTCTCTATTTCTAGATAAGAGAGTCTGAACTTTTAATATGTGTGTAATTTACAGTTGTACTCATTTCATTTCTGAAGGATGTAATATTCCTGAGGTCATAGAAACTTCTCTGTCATTGCTAGTATGCTCTGCATAGACAAAGTAAAATCCATTAACACCTCAACTATTTAATGGTTCATTGTGGTATACATGTGACTTCAAATATTGTTTATTGAATTGGCTGTATGTTGGCTCAGTGATTTAGTTTCACAGTGTAAGGTAAGCTAAAGGCATTTTCTGACACTCTCTTTTTTAACAAGTTCTCTTTAAAATCAAAATCTCTTTTAAAGACAAATAAGTATTTTGCATAGTTGGCGAGGAGGACAGAATTATTTCTGCAGAACATAAACTAAAGACAAAATCTCTAATAAATAGTTTTCTTTCTTGCTGAATTGTTCAAGGAAACAGAGCTCAAAGAGACTACAAATAAGCGTCTGCATTAGATCCAGTAAGATTCTTTATCTAAATCAGAAGCAACTGGTATCACCAACTGGTGTATCAATACCTGTATAAGCAGGTAAGGGAAATGGCAAGGAAAACAAGTTATATAAGGTAACAAAAAATTAACATTTTTAAATGAATTATATTATTCTTTTTTTAAAAAAAATAATACTTTCATCTGTATGTCATCAAGTTAGCAGAAAATTCCTCCTGTCTCTTCAGTAATGCTAGTCAGTGGAACTGCATATTGATTTAAAATAATTTGTTACTCTGAAATGAAATTGAATGTACAGCAAAATCAGGTCAAAATTCCTGTTATTGAATCCTTAGATATTATTATGTAGATGAAGAAATGCAAAAACCAGCAGCAAACCCAAAACAATTTGTTTAGATGAGATGTTTCTATAAATTCAAATATCCTGAAGAAATATACAGAGATGTAATTCAACTGCACTGGTGAACAGCACACAAGAAAGTGGACTTTGCACAAGGGTGTTTGTGTTGGCAACCCTGATATTTGTGAAATAAATCTGGCGCCTTCAACATTAATATGCTCTGTTTTGTTCCTGTACTGATGATAATGTGAATTCCTCCTACACATTTTGTAGATGACACTTAAAACATTTTAAGCACTAGAAAGCATGAGGCACCAAGCTCAGACCTCAGCTGAACTGTTGTCTAACCACTTTGAACCAAATGAATGCACATGAGTTACTGCACCTAAAGGTACCATTTGTGGCAAAATAAATATGTCCTCAGATAGCTTTTTTTTTTTTTTCTCCCATCAAGTTCAGTCGAATTTCACTACATAGTATCCAATGATAACCTATCCACAGGTTCTGACCTTTTGATGTTCTCTAATGGATGTTGTGATTTATTCATTTCTAACTCCATGTAAATCTAAATGAGAATGACCCATAAAGTCATTTTAATTAAAACTCTCATTGCCCACTTGTTTGCCTCTCAGATTCATGCATCTTTACTAGTCCATTGACAAGACAAGCTTGATATATGTGTGAATGCAGATTTTACAATTTAAAGGTCATTGATAGAAAAATTTTATACAAAAATCCCTTTAATAAATTCATGCTAATTCCAGCCCTAGGAAACAATCTGATTTACCCAAAATTGGAAATTGTCAGCATTGATTATTTTACTGTTCCTTTGAAGGTGCTCATCTTCCTTTCTTTTTTAGTTTTCTTTCATAAAGTACCTTAATCAATCCTTTCATACAGACAGATAAAAAGGTCACTCCATTTTAATAACCAGCTTCCTTATTCCAACAATTTTCAAAGGCATAGGATGTGTATTCTAAAGATTGAAACAAAATCAGTACCACCTGGTCCATCAGTATTTCTTCAAGTAGCAACAAGTAGCAGATCATAAGCCCTTTCAAAGACTCTTTCAGAAAAGAAGCTCTTCTAGAAATATTAATGTATCTTTACCTGAGTAAACAACATTCAAAGAATACATACAGAAAGTAAAAACTTTTTGACTAGAAATTCAGCTGCAGAGAAAAGAGAGACTTCTCACAGTTACTGAGGCAGTAGGTTTTATAGCACCTGAAATACCGTTCATACTCTTGTCGTGAAAAATACTCATATGTAATGTAAAACTATTGTGCATACCTCCAGTTGATGGTAAAAAAATGCAGTAAAGAACTATATGAAAATGAATTAAAGGAAAACTTTAATTTGGTATCTACAAAGAGACAGTGGAAGTTCTGTCTTACTGAGAAGAAACTCATATACTTGATCTTGTTCAAAATAGCAGAATAGATATTTTGGCTCAAAAGTTAAAAAGACAAAAGCATGGATTAAGACTAACATTTAGAAATAATAGAGTATGTAAAGAATGTCAAACATGCCACTGTGGATCACACACAGAGTGACACTGCTAGAGCAGGAGGATTGGACCAGATGACCTCCAGAAAGTCCCTTCCAATCTCAACCTTTCTGAGATTTTGTGATTCACTATGGGTTAAGGGATTTCACTTTTATGGCCATGGGACTCTTTCTCAGGATCAAAGACTCCTAGCAAGAGATGGAATCCACCTGACCAAGTGGGGCATGAGCATTTTGTCAACCAGCTAGGCAACCTGGTGGGAAGAGCTTTAAACAAAGAAAGACTACATCAGCAGACAAGGGAAGTAATACAGATACCATCTGTCTGGATTTCTGTAAGGCCTTTGACATGGTCCCCCACAACACCCTGCTTTCTAAACTGGAGAGATATGGATTTCATGAGTGGACTGTTTGGTAGATGAGGAATCAGCTGGATGGTTGCATCCAGAGGGTAGTGGTCAACGGCTCAATGTCCAGATGGAGAACAATGACGAGTGGTGTCCCTCAGGGTTTCATATTAGACCACTACTGTTCAATATCTTCATTAATAACCTAGACAGTGGGATCGACTGCACCCTCAGCAAGTTTGCAGATGACACCAAGCTGAGTGGTGTGGTTGACATGCCTGAGGGTGTCATCCAGAGGACCTGGACAAGCTCAAGAAGTGGGCCCATGTGAACCTCATAAGGTTCACTATACCAAGTGCAGGGTCCTTCACCTGGGTCAGGGTGACCCCCAGTATCAAACCAGGCTGGGGGATGAAGGGATTGAGAGCAGCTCTGCCGAGAGTGTCTTGGGGGTACTGGTGGATGAAAAGCTGGACATGAGCTGACAATGGGAGCTTGCAGCCCAGAAGGCTAACCATATCCTGAGCTGCATCAAAAGAAGCACGGCCAGCAAGGCGAGGGAGGTGATTCTGCCCGTCTATTTCACTCTGGTGAGACCCCACCTGGAGGACTGCGTCCAGCTTGAGTCCTCAGTACAGGCAGGACATGGACCTGTTGGAGCAGGTCCAGAGGAGGGCCGCAGAAATTATCAGAAGGCTGGAGCACCTCTCCTATGAGGATAGGCTGAGAGTTGAGGTTGTTCAGCCTGGAGAAGAGAAGGCTCTGGGGAGACCTTACTGTGGCCTTTCAGTACTTACAGGGGGCCTACAGGAAAGATGGGGACAAACTTTTTAGCAGGACCTGTTGCGATAGGACAAGGGGTAATGATTTTAAATTAAAAGAGGGTAGATTCAGACAAGATGTTAGGAAGAAATTTTTTACAATGAGGGTGGTGAGACAATGGAACAGGTTTCCCAGAGAGGTAGTAGATGCCTCATCCCTCGAAACATTCAAGGTCGGGTTGGATGGGGCTCTGAGTAACCTGATCTAGTTGAAGATGTCCCTGCTCATTGCAGGGGGGTTGCACTAGATGACCTTTAAAGGTTCCTTCCAACCCACACTATTATATGATTCTATGTTTTTATGAAAGACAGGGGAAAGAGATGATGATCCACAATCAAGTGAGGAAGTAGACCAGGTTGGCAAACAAAAGGTGCAAGCTGATGTGGACAAAAGAGACTTCATGATCAACAAAGCAAGGTTTCACAGAGTCCACCCAAAGTCTATATATAAAAATAAGGAAATGCCAAGAAAACAAAATGATGGAGAAAAGCTTTTTCACTTTGCCTGGAAAATCACCATAAACAGGTGCCCATTGCCTGAACACTAATGCATACAGCTTGGGGAATAAACAGGAGGAAATAAAGGTATGCATGCTGTTGCAGGGCTTTTACATCGGGACTGAAGGGACATGGTCACATAGCTCGTGTCTGAAGTGCTGCAATGGAAGTATACAAGCTCTTTAGGAAGGACAGGCTAGGAGCTCAGGATCCTGAGAGGAGGCAACAAAACCAAATGCAGGATCACAGCCCTGGACTTCAGGAGAGCAGAATTTGGCCTGTTCAGGGACCTAATTCAAAGATTCCCATGGAATACAATCCTGGAGAAAAGAGAGGTCTAACGTACCTGATTGATCTTCAGGGATCACCTTCATCAAGCTTAGTAACTGTCTGTCGTGATATGCGTGAAGTTAAGCAATGGTGACAGAAGACCTGCACAGTGAACAAGGAGCTCCTGTCAAAACTCAGATGTAAAAATGAGACACACAAAAGGTGGAAGCAGATACAGGTGACCAAGGAGGAATGTAGAGACACCGTCCAAGCATCTGGGTATGGGGTTAGCCAAAGCCATCCTGGAGATGAATATGGTGAAGGACATGAGGAGCAACAAGAAGGGCTTCCATACAGGTATGGAAGACTAGGGAAAATGTGGGCTGGCTGCTAAAGGAGATGGGGGAACAGAGTAACTAAGAACACAGAAGTGCTTGAGGTACTCAGTGCCTTCTTCACCTCAGTCTTTACTCAGTGGGATGCACCCATGAGTACTGAGGGAGATGGCCAATGTCATTATGAGGACAGTCTCAATTATCTTTGAAAGATCACAGCAATCAGGAACAGTCCCTGACACCTGGAGGAAAGCAAATGCCACTCCTCTCTTCAAGAAGAGCAAGAAGGAGGATACAGAGAACTGCAGGCTAGTCAGCCTCACCACAGTCCCTTCCAAACACATGAAGGAGAAGAATGTGACTGGGAGTCGTCAGCATGTATTTGTAAAGGGGAAATTATGCTTAACCAACCTAATAGTTTTCTGCAATGAGATGCCTGGCTTGTTGAATGAGGGGAGAGCAGTGGATATTGTTTATCTTGACCGTAGGAAGGCTTTTGAAACTGCCTCCTATAACATCCTCACAGACAAAATGAAATGCAAATTAGAAAATTAAACAGTTACGTGGACTGAAAACTGGCTGAACTACTGGACTTAAAAGATTGTTTTCAGTGTCACAGACTTCAATGGTAGGCCAGTCAGTAATGGTGTACCATTGTTTAAGCTCTTCATTGAGCCAGATTCTTCTCAGTGGTGCCAAAGAAAAGGATAAGAAGCGATGGACAGAAATTGAAATACAGAAAACTACATTTAAACATGAGAAAACATTTTTACTGTGAGAGTGGTACAACACTGAAACAGGTTGCTCAGAGAAGCTGTGGAGTCTCCATTCTTGGAGACAGTCAAAATCTGACTGGAAACAGTCCTGAACCTACTCTAGCTGACACAGCTTTGAGCAGGGGATTAAACTGGATCTGCAGACATGCCATCCAATCTCAGTTCTGTGATTCCATGATATGCTTAAAGAAAAGCTGTACCTTATAGGAGAAAAAAAGACTATGAGAGCTTCCTGGAAGTCTGCTTTTGTGACAGAAGTGTGACATTGAAAGAAATCAAAATCCTGAGGGTTCTATTTCTTTTCAAAATAAAAGTAGGGTCAAATGAGTTAAACCAAAGGGCTGGAGCCAGAGGACAAATTCCTTATAGTGACAGCCAAGCTCAACAAGAATTAGACCTCTTCTATCCTGCTTCAAATATCAACAAAAAAATTAATATGTGGAGCACCATGAAACTGGTCTTCTGACGGGGAAGATTTACCAAGAGCACCCAATCACCTGGTTTTGCTGCATGTAGTCATATTAATACCGTTGTAGACTGACTATTTCATCAACCAAAACTCATTAAAGAATGCAAATGAATCCTTATAGTCTACATAATTTTGATTTTAATCTTTCATAGACAATACATGTAACTTTACTGATACTCTTAGCTTATCTAATGGTAAATCAGACTCTGTTTTTCTTGTACCAGAAATTACGTTAGTTTATACACATTAGTTAAGTATTAAAGAAGAATGCAACATCCATCTTGTTCTTGGTGTGCTACAGTAGCACATTCTTTTCAGTTGTAACTTATTTGATATTAAGTTGGAGTGCTTTCAATATTAATGAAAATGTTTCCATTACATGAAACGAACAGCAAGTGTTGTTCTATAACAGACTTCAAAAGTGTAAAAACATTTTCATACTACTTTCTGATAAGACCTGTCAAAGTGGTGCCCTCTAGCTTGATTCTTAATGGAAGGCATTAATAGTTGTGGTCCAGTACTGCCAGTGAAGATGAAAAAGCTTTAAAAATTCAACCTGATTCACTTTCCACAAGTGAAGTATCTCACTGAAGTCTTGTATGGAACCACATAGGCGGGAATCGTCTGCATGGGAATGCAAGAACTGAATTGGTGACCCCTTAGTGTAACTACTTTTAAGAAAATGTATTAATGTTATGACACCACTGAAAATATTTTGCTAGAAGTATAGCTTCTAGATAAGATTACAGACGAAAGTATTTTAAAATTTTCCTCTGAGTTGAGATGAAAAGGAATAAAAACTTACATAGGAGAAAGACTTGAGTTACTGAATATTCAGATCTTTACAATCTTGGTTTTTTGTTCTCTGAAATCCCTTGTATTTTGAGTGTCTTCTCTTTCACTCTATCGCTGTCCTGCATGTCCCTCCACTTCAGTCTTTCTCACAGTAATATTGCAATATAATTTTATTTTGAGAATGTACCTCAATTGTTTCCCTATTTTCTACTTCAGTTTCAAATTCCTTGCATACAGAAACTAAGCAAACAAAAACCTCTCTCTTTGCGACTAAGAGTTTGTATTATCCAATAAGAACAAACTCTGGCAAACATTCCTCTTTAATTAGAAATTTGATCAACCTAGGGCTCTAAAAGAGTTAACTTGCACCCAGGATTTCCAGATGTTCTTCTAGAACACTGAGTATCATACAGAGGCTTAACAACAGTTCAAAGGTTCAAAGGTTCATTCTTGCAATTGTGAACTACTAGTTCTGCTTAATTATGTTGGGTTTTTTTTGCAATAATGTCTAAGACTTAATCAAGAATAAACCCTACTTTAGGCAGTTAATTAAACTTTTGCATTCAAATACTCTTATCTGAAATGAAAAAATATGTGCCATCCCCTTCCTGTCATGCAAAAGGCAAGTAGTGAAATAAAATTTCAATATTAAATACTTTTTTTGGACAATAATTTTTTTCCTAATATGCTTGACTGAAAATAATGACCCAACACAGCTAAGTAACAAATCAAACCTTCCAAGAATTACATCTTCCACCCCTCCAAGCCCCCCAGCACACAGACAGACACATGTGCACACATACACTTCTTAAATTAAAAAATTATTCTGCATAACATAAGGTATGGTTTTCTTTTCCTGGACTTTTTTTCTTTCCTATCCAAGACAGACTTTTTAGATAATTGTAGACCTTCCTTTAGCATGAATTAGTATGTATAACCACAGAAATATTTTGCTTAAGCATTAATCAAAGTAGGGTTCTCATAAGCCCTGGTCAAGAGAGATGTTCTAACAAAGTTGAGAGAGTAATAGGAGATAAATGGTCCTGGAAAATAGCAGGAAAAAAGGAAAAGGAAGGGAGAAGTATAGACTTACTGGTAAGGATGGTAATATAAATGGTAAGGATGTAGTGTAAACAAGTGAAGAGGTTAAGATAAAATACTATGCTGTTATTTTGACCAGTCTGTAAAAGGAAAGCAGTGCCTTGACTGTTGGATCTTGCATGTATTAGTGCCATGCCTTGTACACAGTAAAATGGTCCTTGCCAGAGCCTGTGGTCATTCTCTTGTAAAAGAACTAGAATCTTTGGACATCAAATTTACTGGACAAGTAGCAATCTGTGATACAACACTGACACAAGGAACTGCAGAATCTCAGGGAAACAATGGTCATTGACAGAGTACACAAGAGTGGACACAGACTCCAGGGAATACAAGTCACAAATAAGCAGTACAATTGTCGTTCTTAAAAAAAGAAAAAAAAAAAAGACAGTTGTAAAAAGATCCCAGTGTCCTAACCTTACAGTAAAACCATGACTTCTAGTATATAGAAGATGCCATTAAGTACAACAAACAGAGATACACTTTTAATATACATGCAGAAATATAGATACACTGTCTTTTCTCCACAGAATATTTATATTTTTATCCCTGAGGAGAAATACAATGTTTACCTGGCCAGAAGCAGAATTAGTAAAAAAGTAGCTTTCTTAAAATAAAAAAAGCTCAAAAAGCTTCACCAAAATTCTTCTAAGCTTTTTAGATCTGTTTCTTTATGAGTCCATACTGTATATAGTTCACATCTGAATAAAGAGAATAAAAAGTGAGTGTAATAAGCCACTAGAATTAGACTTTTCATATTCCTGACATGACAGAGTAAACAATAAAGCAAGCTTGGATGCAAAGTACAGGTTTTAATATTCTAGCTCTGGTTCTAATGAATTATAAATGGGTGAATCTAAATCCTAACTCAAGCTTTCGAGAATTGTAGGATCTTTTTTTTTTTCACCTAGGAAATAATCTAGGAAGAAAAACTGAACCTTCTTTTTTTTTCCTTTCCTTTCACAATCATCTCTGCTTTCTGACAATGCTTTGATTAGAGTACAAACTGGCTCTGGCTATAGTTCAGTTTTTCACCACTGTTTGCAGCAGAAACAGTTTGTAGATAGTAAATGAGCCAGCAATGTGCCCTTGTCGCCAGGAAGGCTAATGGAATCCTGGGCTGCATAGAGAAGAGTGTGGCCAGAGGCTGAGGGAGGTCATTCTCCCCCTCTACTCGGCACTGGTGAGGCCACAACTGGAATACTGGGTCCAGTTCTGGGCTCCCCAGCTCAAGCGGGACTGGGAACTACTGGAGAGAGTCCAGTGTAGGGCAACAAAAATGCTTGGGGGGTTGGAGCACGTCCCTTATGAGGAAAGGCTGAGAGAGCTGGGACTCTTTAGCCTGGAGAAGAGAAGGCAGAGGGGAGACCTTATTCTTGCTTAGAAGTAGCTAAAGGGTGGGTTGGAGGAGGATGGAGGCAGACTCTTTTCAGTGGTTGCCAGTGACAGGATGAAGGGCAATGGGCACAAGTTGGAACATAGGAAGTTCCATTCAAACATAAGAAAAAACTTCTTTACGGTGAGGGTGACAGAGCACTGGCACAGGCTGCCCAGGGAGGTTGTGGAGTCCCCTTCTCTGGAGATTTTCAAGACCTGCCTGGACGCAGTCCTGAGTAATGTGCTCTAGGCATTCCTGCTTTAGCAGGGGAGTTGGACTAGATGATGTCTAGAGGTCCCTTCCAACTCTGAAAATTCTGTGATTCTGTGAAACAGTTTGTCTGCCCTGCTCCCTCTCCAGCTATTTATTCCCATGTTTCTCTTGCACTTCCATACTTCTTCAGCTGAACTTGTGCAACTTACTGGGAGACTCATATGGGACTATGACTTTAATCCAGATCAGTGAAATAATGTTAAAATCCCCACTGTTCACATACATCTTTATTTGCCAAAGAAGCAATGTTCTATATGTACTTTCTTCAGGGACAAAGCTATTTTAGGAGGTACACTTCCCCAGTCATTTAATCACATACTTCACCACTGTGGATCACCCTACCAGCTTGGAAGCTGTGTTGTAATGAAAGTTGGGGTTTTTTTTGTAGATTTTATTTTAATTTTACCCAGGGTAGTGGTTTATCATGCATTGTATTATATAAATCATTATAGTTCATTATATAAATCATTTCTATCTATATAAATAATATGCAGTAAGAGAACACGTGGTGAAGGATACAAAAAGGGAAACAGATAGTTCAGCTTCTTTTGCCACCAGAGAAAATTTATATCAAACCAAACCTTGAGGTAACTAGCTTAGCCTCAGAAAAATAGTGTGTAAGTATAGGACTTTAGTGAGTGAATTCTGTTTTTTTTTTTAAACACTCCAAATCTGGTCACTTCTGTCACTGATTTTTTGTGCCTTCCTCTAATTGTTGGTCTGATGCAGTTACGAAGAATTTGATGTGATGATATGCTGTATTATCTTAGCTATGAACACTATGTCATTGATAAAGATAATATGTTGAAATCCCCAGTTAAAAATCTTCATGGACTGAGTCATTACATTGAAAGAGCTGCCCAAGTGTTGCCTGAGAACAGCTTGTTTTATGCACTTATGTTTTTATTAAGGTCATAGTGCAGAGTTTCCATTGTAACAACTTGAACTCAAGACTTGGAGGGTGATTCTATTTCTCTTAGAAATTCTAATGGTTATAACTGGAATAAAACATCAAGTCTTTAACTGGGATCTTGTTCCTGGAAAACTTACGTGTGTCAGCAGGACAATTATTGTAAAGAGTTGCACCAGGGGAAAACATAAAAAGATTACTTACATGAGTACAAATATGTTCAACATTTCTAAAGTTTGAGACTGATTGAAAGATTTCATTGAAAAATGGATCTTTGTATTGCAAATGGACTGATACAACTTTGTTACTTCATTAGTTGAAAAATACAGCTGTAACGAGTTCAATATATTATTTCATTGATAACTACAAATATATTCCTCAAACATTGGCAGGAAAAAATTCACAATGCTCTTTCTTTTCATGCGATTAAGTCTCTTTTCTCATTTGTACTTTATTACATTCTAAAACTTCAAGTCTGTTGTTTTGCTGGTCACCCTCAACATATACATATGTCAGTGTCATGAAAATCAATAATGAAGGTCCACGGAGAGAAGATTTTTGGAAAAAATAACTGTTGTATATTAGGATTCTATTTTGATAGCTAATGTATTGGGTTTGCATGACAAGGATTTGGTAACAGTGGGGCTACAGGGCTGGATTCTGGGAGAAGCTACTAGAAGCTTCCCCCATTGTTCGATAGAGCCAATGCCAGCTGGCTCAAGGTCAAACCCAAAGCTGGCCAAGGCTGAGCCCATCAGAGATGGTGCTAGCACCTCTGGGATAATATATTTAAGGGGAAAAAAACTGCTGCACAATAACAACTGCAGCAGTAGAGAGGAGTGAAAATACGTGAGAGAAACCACTCTGCAGACACCAAGGGCAGAGAAGAAGGAGGAGGAGGAGGTGGTCCAGGTGCCAGAGCAGAGATTCACCTGCAACCTGTGGTGAAGACCACACTGAGGCAGGCTGTCCCCTTGCAGGCCTGGAGCTTAATGGTGGAGTAGATATCCACCTGCAGCCCATGGAGGACCCCATACTGTAGGAGGTGGATGTACCCAAAGGAAGCTGTGACCCTGTGGGAAGACGGTGCTGGAACAGGCTCCTGGCAAGACCTGTGACCCCATGGAGAGAGGAGCCCATCCTGGAGCAGGTTTTCTGGCAGGACTTGTCACCCCATGGGGGACCCATGTTGGAGTACTCTGTTCCTGAAGGACTGCACCTTATGGAAAGGACCAACACTGGAGCAGTTTGTGAAGAGCTGTAGCCCGTGGGAAGGACTCACATTGGAGAAGCTTGTGGATAATTGTCTCCCATGGAAGAGACACCATGTTGGAGCAGAGGAAGAGTGTGAGGAGCTCTCCCCCTGAGGAGGAAGAAGCGGTAGAGACAGTGTGTGATTAACACCGCAATCCTCATTCCTCATCCCCCTGTGCTGCTCAAGGGGAGGAGGTAGAGAAAATGGAGTGAAGTTGAGCCCAGGAAGCAGGGAGGGGTGGGGAAGAGGTGTTTTAAGATCTAGTTTTTATTTCTCATTACCCTACTTTGATTTGGTTGGTAATAAACCAGGTGCATGACCCTGCACTTGGGCTCACTGAACCTTATGAGGTTCACATGGGCCCACTTCTTGAGCTTGTCCAGGTCCCTCTGATGACATCCAATCCCTCAGGCATGTCAACCACACCACTCAGCTTGGTGTCATCTGCCAACTTGCTGAGGGTGCACTTGATCCCACTGTCCAGGTCATTGATGAAGACGTTAGACAGTACTGGTCCCAATACAGAACCCTGCGGGACACGACTTGTCATTGATCTCCATCTGGACATTGAGCTGTTGACCACTACCCTCTGGATGCAACCATCCAACCAATTCCTCATCCACCGAACAGTCCACCCATCAAATCCATACCTCGCCAATTTAGAGAGCAGGATGTTGTGGGGGACCATGCGGGGGACAGAAATCCAGACAGATGACATCCATAGCTCTTGCCTTGTCCACTGATGTAGTCACTCCATCACAGAAGGCCACTAGGTTGGTCAGGCAGGACTTGCCCTGGGTGAAGCCCTGCTGGCTGTCTCAAATCACCTCCCTGTCATCCATGTACCCTGATGGAAGTAATAAATTTAGAGATTAGAATGTTACCTATTTTGCCTCAAGTGTTTTGACTTTTTGATTTCCTGATTTATCAAATAGAAGTAAAATATCAATTCGATCTTCAGAGAGAATGTGTCAAAACCAGATGGGTAGAACTGGTTTTTAAATTTAATAACTAAATTTTACTATTCTGCAAAGTACCAGATTACTCCAGACTTGAAAGACAACAGATATTTTGAATGTTTCAGACAATATAAAAAAAAGTTTTTAAATATTTTATAGTAAATATTTCTAAAGAATCCAAAGCAAAAATGAAAACCATGTATCTGTTCAGCTGAACTATCAGTATGCTGATTGTGTATTCAGTCTAAAGCAATTTTTATAAGAAAGTAAGACAGTGTCAATATTAAAAGAAACTTCATCATGTGAAAAGAAAGGACACCAATATGACAGACATACAGTAATGGTAATTGCCTTATTATGGCTGACTTCTTCTCCCCTTTGAACACAACATCTTGCCCCATGTTCTCTACCTATTGTTATGTTCTTACAAATTATAAAAACAACCTGGGGAAATGCATGTGGAGGATAACACACCTGCCATTGAAAAAGTTCAGTGAAAATCTCCTAACTAAGATATGAAAGAAAGCTCAAATTCCTTGTAGCTGGAATGCATTCAAATTTCTTAACCGTAGAGTTGCATCACTTAGTAGGTATTTATTTATTTTTATTGCAAGATAAAGGTTCTGTCACCTTTCCAGGGATGGAGGTGAGGCTGACTGGCCTGTAGTTTCGTGGATCCTCCTTCTAAGCCTTTCCTTTCAAGAAAATTTTTCAAAGTCAGAGTATTTTCATTAAGGAAAAATATTTGTGAGGAGTTGGATTTTTCTGATGAAGACAACTTCATTGGTATATTCATGACGAGCAATGTTGAACACTTTGTTCAGAAAACATGTAGTGTATTAAGGAAGAAAATGGGTTGACTGGTGAGATGCAAAACTACTTAAGGAAAAAGAAATCCTACCATAAAAAGGAAACAGAGAGAGAAAGAGGCATAGAACACAAAAATATGAAAATTGAGGCAGGCTGATGGTGGATGAGAGGATTGTATATTCAGTGTTACATGATCAAGCAACTCTCACAATAATAGATATTAGAATTGAGATTTGTTTTTACTCTTTTATGCTTTACTATTCCTCAAAATAAGATCCATTCCCCATTGATTTAATTAAATTTGACCTATATTTTATAAATTAAGAAATTCAAATGAAGACTAAACATACTTGTTAAAATGGTTTTCCTAAGCTCCTCGTACAGTACTGAAGGAATATTTAAATGGATAGTGAAACTGTACTGCTAACAGTATTTTTAGATTAGAGTTGGAAAGTTCAAAGCAAAAACATCTTTTAGAAAAATGTTTAAACTGTACAAATTCAAAGAATATGACTTATTCACATGAGTTTTGGAGGTAAATATTTTCTGAAGAAAATATCCATCCTAAAATCATGGATTACGTTGCAAATACATGATAAAACCAGTATTCTTGTAAGAAGGATATTATTCTTTTTTTTATATGGATACCGAGAAACAGAACATCTCAAGAATGTGTTAAAAGTTGTACACAGGCTATTACCACATAGCACAAAGTGTTTGAAATGGATTTGTAAAGTGAAACAGTTGGTGCTGAGGACCAAGAATTCACATTATACACATTTCAGAAGTTCCTTTGGACCAGTTCTATCTTGGTTCCATGCCCTGAATACTCATCTATAGTCAGAGTTCAGAAACCGCACTCATAGGGAGTTTCTTACAGTTTATTTTTATGTGAAAGAAAAGTGATTCACTCTAAAAGCACTCTAGGATGTGTAGAGTTGGACATGTAAAGAAGTGGGGATGACTGAAAGT
The DNA here is from genome assembly GCA_013397275.1 of Burhinus bistriatus. NCBI lineage: Eukaryota > Metazoa > Chordata > Aves > Charadriiformes > Burhinidae > Burhinus > Burhinus bistriatus. Next base: position 7,291 of record VYXH01012644.1, on the reverse strand, counting down.
TTCTTTTCAACAGCACACTAGGATTTGATCTAAAATGCTAATGTAGAAGGATCCGTGTAAAGTGCAAGGGCAAGTAAGATTAAAGCAGAATTTAACTCCCAACAATCAGTTTTTATCTTTTGTTGAAAGAAAAGTTCTTCTGATTTAAAATGTTGATGCTTACTTCATGAAACTTTCTTGCTGCCTTAATCTCAGTGTTCAAACTTTGAAGATTTGCTTTTTGCTTCTTATTAAAGTCCTTTTCAGTGACTTGTAAGGAATTTCTGTTGTTACTTTCTGGGGCATCCTGCCACACTTCCCCAGAGCTCACACAGCTGTCTGGGTCAGCTGCATGTGGGACTGTGCTGCAATTTCCTTTTCAATTATATCTAAGTTTTCACTCTTTGGAAGCTGCTGTATGGAAAATTGTTCATATCTGCCCAAAATTGAGTGTCAGGCCCCTGAGTGCATTGCTCCAGCTTGGGGAGTTTGGCTGCAGGGGTCAGCTCAGAACCCATGTCGTGGAGGGGAGCAATTATTACGGTGGCTGTTCTGTGTATGGGAGTAGTGAGCTCGCTGTAGAAATCACAGTGTGCATCCACAGCAATGAAAAAAACAGAAGGCTGAGGAAAGCATCAGTACATCTTTTTCAGCGTCTTGCTTTGTGAAGTAAGCTTCTCTTAATTGTTTTTTATTTATTTGATTTGCTTTGTGTTTTTTTGTTGTTTCTCAGAGTATTTGTTGATGACCCTACAGATTATTGTTTTAAATATAATCAACCTTTATAATTTATTTTTTTCTTTATTTTTATGATTTTTAATATAATCTCTTCTTTTATTCTTCATAAACTTTTCTTCAAAGAGTAAATTCAATAGTTCAACATCCCACCTAGCTTGTCTTAAAGGCTGTAAATTTATTGATTAATTGCTGCAATATACAATTATATAATTAATTAAGTCTTCCAAATAAAAGGAGGAATAGTATTTTGCCTTTAAATTATTACTATCATGTTATTAGTAATGATACAGCATTTTACATCTTCAAAGCATTCTGCAAGTAATTGCTAATTAAGCCTCACAAGACTTCTTTAAATTCTTTCTCATTTATTACTACTATTATGCAAGTTTTGTAGGTAAAGCCTGAAGGACTATAATCATAACAGGGATTTAGGCACCAAGAATCTCTACTGGCACCAAAATTAGTCAATATTACTGTTCACAAAAGTCCCATCCAGCCTTGCATGTGAAGTCTCTAGCTGCTTAAATTTGTGCTGGTAATGTTTCCCGATGCTGGCACGTTTGGCAGCAAACATAGGAGGAAGCAGTTGTCTGTTCCACTGCTCTGCCTGAAATTACCAAGCTGAACCAGTCATGTATCTTCTCCTTAAACTTTGAAGTTTAATAATTGATCTTAATTACCAACACCTTCAATTTTAATTATTGTTCTAGGTTGTAACTTAAAGAACAGAGGAACAAATAAAAGTTCTATTCATACAAGTTTAATCAGCCACAGCAGTGAGTTTTTCATAAATTTTTAGGAATGTACATGGGTACAATTGTCTAAATCCTGAAGAGAGTCAAATCTCTCTATTTTGCTAAAAGGAGCTAACTTCACGTTTTTACCTGCTAGATAAACACCCCAAAAACCAAAATATAGCAACTATTAAGGTCCTAGATTGAAACTGTTTGCTTTTTGTATCACAGTTAAGGGATAAATTAATGAAGAGCAAGAACACTGGTCTCTTTCAATGCCCTAGCTACTGAAGAAGATTATTATTTTAACAATCAACACAGAGGGTAGATTTAAATTAGATGTCAGGAAGAAATTTTTCACTATGAGGATGGTGAGGCGCTGGAACAGTTGCCCAGGGAAGCTGTGGATGTCCCATCCCTGGAAGTGCTCAAGGCCAGGTTGGATGGGGCTTTGAGCAACAAGGTCTAGTGGAAAGTGTCCCTGCCTGTGGCAGGGGGGTTGGAACTAGGTGATCTTGAAGGTCACTTCCAACCTAAACCATTCTACTTTTCTATGATTCCTAAAGTTCAGGAATCTTTGGCTCAAGTAGTTTTTGATATACCGAGCACAAATAAGACAGGGAAGCCAAGCATTGTTAAATAAATCAGATAATTTTAAAAAAACAGAAAGTGAAAAAGGAAATCAAAGTATTATTTACAGCATGAAAAAAAAATAGCCTTAGACTGCTACTGGAATCCCTCTTAAAGAAAACAGCCCAATGTAGTGTTTTTAATACCAAACCTGCTGTGGTTCATGTGATGGATTGTAAACCCTTTTTTTGCTATTCACACATTGTTTGTGATGTTTTTGTCAAACCTATTATTTAGTGTCTCCACTGAGGATTTGCATTTTCACTTTCTTAAAGAATGACTTTTTTATAGTTGGGTATTTTTCGTTCTAACAAAAGCTAACTTTACATACTGGAGGTTTTTGGTAGCCTTCAGCATAAGTCTGAGAAACCTGAGACAGTCCCCTCTCACAGCTTTGACTCATCCTAAGAAACATTCCATTGGATGACCATCATAAGAACAATAAGGAATGTGCAAATGAGCTCCATAGCTCATCTGATCTGACTTGGACCTGATTGGACCCAAAACTGACCTCTGCAGTGGATTTTGTAAAGATAGCTGTAATATTTCTCCAAGCCTTTTGCTAACTGAGTGATTGTTGAATGCCGTTATCTAATAGAGGACAAATAAAGACTTCCAAATACAATTTAAATACAAAATCCCAGTAGAGTGGCTTGATGTTACAGATCTTTATTCTTGCTTCGGTGCAGAGTAATATTAATCTTTCTCTTCAGAGTCATTACATTTTCATTTGTTTTGGTCCAACCTGAGCTATTTCTATAGTGATACCCTTAATTTTCTCATTTGTTACAAAACTTGTCATTAATATTGTTTTTCTCATATACTATCAGATACTATACTATTGGGGATACTATTTAATCCTATGTGTCCAATGATTTAAAGTTTAATCTATAGATGCTCAAAATGAATCTGTCATGATTTGTCTGTAGTACACACTCCAACAGTTTGTTAGGTGCTTCATGTACACATAAGAAGATATGGTCCTTATTTTAGATTGCATTTGAATTAGGCACAGTATCTGATAACAAATTGGTTTGGAAAAATAAGGCAAAGATATAAGTTGTATGGTCATGCATTTTAGGTATGCATGCCTTGTCATATTTCTCTCACACTATCAATTAATTAGTTAATGGTGGATAAGTCAGTGACTGTCTCCAAATTGTCAATATAATCTTTATAATCTATGATTTTGTCCATCCCTGTAGAAACAGGTGGGTGAATATTTCTTGTCATAGTCAGACTGATATCGGGCTGTTGAACTCATCTAAAACTAACATTTGGTTCTATTTTTTTATTATTTACTTTAAAAAAAAAAGTGAAAGACAAAAGTAGCAATTTCTTTTTACTATAGTATAGTAAATTTTAAATAAAGTAACAGAGATAAAGTAGTCAAACAAATAATGAGTAACATAGACTTTTCAGAAGAAATAAATTTACAGTATAAATCAAATAATTCTTAGAGCACTTATTCCTTTAATTTTCCTCTTTAAACCATCATTCATGGGGAGTAAGAAAATAACAAAGATAATAAATCAGTTGGGAGATAACTTATCCATAGCATTTTTCACTAAACTGTATAAAAACTTAAGTCTGTATTGAAGAAATTTTGTTTAAATCTTTTTGACAAACATAAATAAATGATTATGTTTACACTATTAATTAATTCACAGTATTAATCTCACACATTAGTATATTACCCAAGATGAAACTGACAGTCATATACAATGTATTATTCCCATTCACACAGAATCTTACATCAATTCCAACTATTTCTTTTAATTACGTAGTGATTTGTCATGTACTCAATGTATGTATCTCATATTCTTCAATAGCTTTGTAGTCCCGTTAGTGTCACAATTTCCCACAATTATTTCCCCGAAATATTGACCAAATCTCTATGGTAATCTTACTTCTTGAGCCATCTCTTTGGGAAACAAGTCTAGGACAGTACAGCTTCATCTTTGTTTTCACTAGTAACCTCCTATCTGGGTTTACTTGTAATGTTTCTGCTTCTGCAGTTTTTCTGATCTTGTTGAGCTGCTATAATCTCCACTAGTCCTCTCTCATTTCTGCCCTTAAATCACAATTCAGAAACTATATCTTGAACAACATCCGTTGCTCCTTTCTATATTTTTGAGTAAATACTCAGAGACTGAGAATATTTTGAAATAAACACTAGGACTTTTTTTCCCTCCCTATGTTTTTGGGGTTTTTTTAATAGCAACAGAACTGCTTGAGACACAGCATATGTTAAAAGTATCAATCTGATGGTGGAACTCCAATATTACTTCTGTCTGAAAAATTTCTTTTCTCTTTTGGAATAGAAAACTCATTTCCTTTGGGGTTTATGTGAATAGAAACCCAAGAGGATGAGCTGTTTATCAAGAAGAGAAGCTAGGCAGTTAAATACCTAATTTGTTAGCATCTGTTATCTTGAAATATCCATAATCCAGAATTTAGTTCATCAGTATATTTGGGACATACAAGGGCAGGTAAACACAGAAAACTGGCCTTATATGCTGAATAATAGGTCATCAAAAACTATCTGAGGAAGTAGGCATGAATACAGATGTATCATAAAGCCGTCTCTGCCTTTGTATTTATAGTTGTGTACCTTCTCTCTCATTCATTTTTGTGAGAATTAACAAAAAGTGAAAGAAAAGGGTTACTCTCATATCTAATGGTTCAAACAATTCAACTAGTAATGTAGAAGTGGTCTTGAAGAATTGTTTAATAAATACATAACATATGTGTTAAGGCCCATGGAGGACAGGGAGGAGATTTGAGACAGCCAGCAGGGCTTCACCCAGGGCAAGTCCTGCCTGACCAACCTAGTGGCCTTCTGTGATGGAGTGACTACATCAGTGGACAAGGCAAGAGCTATGGATGTCATCTGTCTGGATTTCTGTCCCCCGCATGGTCCCCCACAACATCCTGCTCTCTAAATTGGCGAGGTATGGATTTGATGGGTGGACTGTTCGGTGGATGAGGAATTGGTTGGATGGTTGCATCCAGAGGGTAGTGGTCAACAGCTCAATGTCCAGATGGAGATCAATGACAAGTCGTGTCCCGCAGGGTTCTGTATTGGGACCAGTACTGTCTAACGTCTTCATCAATGACCTGGACAGTGGGATCAAGTGCACCCTCAGCAAGTTGGCAGATGACACCAAGCTGAGTGGTGTGGTTGACGTGCCTGAGGGATTGGATGTCATCAGAGGGACCTGGACAAGCTCAAGAAGTGGGCCCATGTGAACCTCATAAGGTTCAGTGAGCCCAAGTGCAGGGTCATGCACCTGGGATGGAGCAGCCCCCAGTTTCAAACCAGGCTGGGGGATGAAGGGATTGAGAGCAGCTCTGCCGAGAGTATCTTGGGGGTACTGGTGAACAAAAAGCTGGACATGAGCTGACAATGGGAGCTCACAGCCCAGAAAGCCAACTGTATCCTGGGCTGCAGCAAAAGAGGTGTGGCCAGCAGGTCAAGGGAGGTGATTCTGCTCCTCTGCTCCACTCTGGAGAGACCTCAGTTGGTTGAGTTGGGCCTGTTCAGCCTGAAGAAGAGAAGACTCTGGGGAGGCCTTATTGCAGCCTTTCAGTAGTTAAAGGGGACCTACAGGAAAGATGGGGACAAACTTTTTAGCAGGGCCTGTTGTGATAGGACAAGGGGTCATGGTTTTAAACTAAAAGAGGGTAGATTCATACTAAATATAAGAAGAAATTTTTTACAGTGAGATTGGTGAAACACTGGAGCAGGTTGCCCAGAGAGGTGGTAGATGCCTCATCCCTTGAAACATTCAAGGTCAGGTTGGACGGGGCTCTGAGCAACCTGATGGACTTGAAGATGTCCCTGCTCATTGCAGGGGGATTGGACTAAATGACCTTTAAAGGTCCCTTCCAACCTAAACTATTCTATGATTTTATGCTATAAGATATTACAGAAGACTAGTGTAGGATGAATGCTTTAAGAGCTGAAATCACTTTCCCATTTAATTTTTTCAAGGCAAAATGAAAGATATGGGTTAATTTTGTCCATGTAGCATGTATTGTTACACTAACTTGAGTAAGTATTTTTATGTTTAAGAAATTGTGTAAAATGAACAAAACATCTCCTTCTCATACAGTAGTAGTTTTTGTGAAACTGAGTCTAATAGTGATGTCCAGTAAAATGTGTATGGTACATCCCAGAAAAAGAAATTAAAATTCTTAAGAAGATTAATGGCAAAACTGAAGTTCTTGTTGAATATAGATATCAATAAGTAGCTAATAGATTACCCATCATTTTGGAGAAGATTGAATGCTGGATATAGCCAACGATAATGACAGTTATGCAACAGCCAGCAGTAATGACAGCTATGCAACAGAGATTTGGCCCAAAAAAGTAATTTTTAGTTAGTATGAAGTAGGACTTCAGTGGAATGTAGGTGTCTGAATCTAATACTATCTTTTCACAAATGCATAACCACACGAAAGTTTCACAATCTCATTATATTGTTTTGTATGTGCTTAGAAAATTCTCTGGAATAAATGTCAGGGTACTACCTCAAGCAAATGGAAGGATGGCAATCACTGTTTTTAACACAATAGCTTAAGGGGGAAAACACGAAACTTGTCATTCATTAGTCTGTTTATTCAAAGGATAGGACATCCTACTGCAAAAAGATCAGATTAATTACCTTTTCTTTCTGAGAAGTTAGAAAATTACCTTTCTCCTCTCCTTTGCAAATATCCCAGTCAGCAGACTTTTGCAAGAAAGCCTGTACAGAAATTAGCCTGTGTCTTTACAATCTATCTATGTAAAGAGCTAAAGGACAAGATTTGTACATGGTCATGTTTTCCACTTTGTGCCTTAAAGGAAGAGGACAAATGCTCATCTTGGTTCCTGCTAAAATAACTTCTAGGTCTAATGGCTTCACCTTTGAGGTACTTAATTCCACCTGGGCACTCCCTAGGGAACTTTAGTACTCAATGCTCGATGGTGGGTAGTTCTAGATAGTCTTCGCTGGTGTTCTAACATCCATCAGGTACTAAACTGCTGGGTAAGGCATCGAAAGATCATGCTCTTCTCCACAGTTTTTAAGAGATGAGAATCATCCCTATCACAGTCCCATTCTGAAAGAACAACACAAGCTTCTAACTTTTAGAGAAAGGATAGAAGGTCTTACATTTTTTTAGTTATGAATAAAATATTTAAAATCACAGAATATCTCAAGTTG
>VYXH01012643.1:413452-426480 GCA_013397275.1 Burhinus bistriatus | reverse complement strand
CTCTCAATAAGCCCTGCCATCTCCCCCATGGTTGCTTTTCACAGAAAGGAACATGGCAAAAACATCATATATGAGCTACCTCTGTGCAGCATCTGAATGTTGCTTGAGCAACTGACCATCTCCTTCCATCACGCTACAGGTGCAGCACAGCACCGCACAGGCAGGAGCCACTGCTGTTGCATCCACTCCTGCTGATGTGACCATGCAGCCTAAGTTTGGAGATCCTCAGTTTGCAGACTGCTTGAACCTGAATAAAATGACATTGTTGATGCTAGGCACACAGAGCCTCCCAAAAGACTCTTCATTCCTATTAGCTTTGCCACTAGAGGAGGTCAGCAGCACCCTTTCTGCTGCAAAGCCTTGGCTGCTGGATGCTCCCCTCCTGCATCTTTCTTTGCAGAGAGTTGGGTGCAGACCACACAGGGTCATGCTAGGAGCCAGTGAGATTAGGGAGGGTGATATGGGGAGTTAGGAAGGGATATAGAGGGATATAATTCCCGAGCATCAGGTCCCTGGATCTGTTTCCTCATCAGCACAGTGCTACGATATCGCTAGCTGTAGTTGAATACACTAGACCTGCTGACCTTAAAAGGACTTTCCAAGTGAAAACTCCACCCAGTCTCCCCCTTTCTGCCTCACCCTCAGCTTTTCAGCAGTATGGAGCAATAGAGCAAGGACAGCTTTCATCACATGAGTCCTCTGTATCTTGGTTTCGATTTTCTACTCAAGCAAGCCCAGGGCTTGGTGCTTGGCATAACGCTTGTTACTGATGCTGGAGGGACATGGAACACGTTCGTAGGTATCTGAAAAGGTTTGCACATCACCATGGTTGCAGAGATATCTCATCAAGTGGAGCTGTCTGTGCTTGGATATTATATTTCGGTGGTTATTAGGATGTTCTGTTGTGGAGAGCTCAGGAGAGCTTAGGTATGGGTACAGCAATCTTTGAAATAATTAAAACAGCTCATGTGAGAAGACTATATGGTCAGTCACACCTAAAATTAATTGCCAGGGAAGGCTGGTGCAATAGTCTGTTAGCTGAGAAATTATTTCTCTAGCTCCATGCATAGCAGCCTGCTCAGTTCGCTAAACCCAGTGGACCTGGGAAGATTGGTTTCAAATGATAAAATAGTAGATTGAGATTTATTTTTAAAGGTGTCCAACAGGAACAGAGCGCACAATCATTGGCTTTTTATTTCTTCACAAAATGTGTTAAAAGCCTAAAACTGTTGGCTTGTTGTTTTAATATTTTTTCTGCTTAATTTTGTTTCCAAGTGGGAATGCAAAGCCGGAAATTTCATTAACTTTATTGAGGTTTTGGTGAAGCTTCAGTAGTGAAATAGCGATGTTGTCAGATCCGAACTGAAAGGCTAGAAAACATATCTATTCCCCTAATTGTTTGTTTGCCATTTGAGCCAAACTTTTTTAGCATAAAGCAAACAAAAATAATTTTAACAGATTAATAGCAACAGAAATTACTGCTCAATTAAAATTTGTGCTCATTAATATATTACCTTTGTGATAATACTGCTAAATTTTCTGTTGCCCATAGAAAGTTCAAGAAAACAGAAAGTAGAAAGTTCAGAATTCATAATGTAAGCAACCAGTAGGACAAAAAAAAATAATTGTTGTTTGGAAGAGGACTTTCAGCTTCTCTATTTGCACAAGAAGCAAAAGCTATTCTTGCCATTTGGAAGCAATTTTTAAGGATTCTGATTTACTAGAAAGGAGTACTTTCAGTTTTCCTTCTACTCTTCAGTTTTTCATAGAGTTTTTTCTTGTTTGGGGACTGTTTTTTTGTCACGTGCACTCAGTATGTTAATCCATTCAATTATTTATATATTTCATGATAGATTTAGAGCCAGCCTTTTCCACCCAAATACACATCTGGCCTATGTAGTTTCAACTTGCAAAGGGATTTTGTATAACTAGATATTAAAATGCTGTCTCAGTTCACTGGTCCCTGTAGCATCACAGCAACAATGCAGTAGCAAAACATACGGAAAGTCTGTGTCTGCTTGCAGCTGATGAGGAAACAGGATTTTGTAGAAGATGCTCCTTTTCTGTGCAGTGGAGGACCGCAGGCAGCAGCCTGCGGCTGAGAGGTTTTTTCTGTCTGAGAGGTAACATGGCTGATGGGTCTGATACCTTATATTTCGCTTACTTGTAACGCCTGCTTCAGCCACACAAAAACACCCCTTATAGTGCCAGGCCAGTCATTCATGTGCAATCTGTTATATATGAGGCTTTACAACGTGGGTTAATAAACAATATCAGTCCTCCAGGGAAGACTCCTGTATTTCCTATAGCGTCCTATAGGCTTTAGGCTCCTATAGGCTCCTATGTTCCATTGTGTCCACATTACACCCAGATGACAAGAACAAAATGCAAAAGTCCTGATCCCAGGCAGGTTTAAATCCATGTTATTTAGCCGATGTTGCAATGTTGTGTCACCTTCTCACTCTCGAAGCACACCCTCAACTTTTGAAAGAAACTTCACACTTCTTTCTAGCCATTTTCACCTGCTTTAGCTGCGAAGAGGCAAAGATTAGACTAGAAACATCAGGTTCAGTCCCTTGCCCTGCTGTAAATTCCCTTCGTAAAATTGTTTGCAATTGTTTGCTCTTGCTTGGTTGCTGATCTGCAATAGAGAAACAGCATATTGCTAACCAGTCTCCTGGCATGTGGGGAGCAAAACTACACGGCTCAGTTACTATAGCAATGAGACCCTGAATTCAGGCGTGTATTTTCATACGCACAGTGCTGGACATCCAGAGCAGTCCTTGGTCATCTGCAAAGCCCCGCGCAGCCTCTGCTGCTGCCTTTCGCATCTCCCCTGGCCTTTCGCATCTCCCCTGGCCTCATCTCACCCCTCTGTCTTGGCAGATGTGTGTACGGTGCGGCCAGCTGCGTTTGAAGCACGTCATGTCCTGCAGGGGCAAGGTAGCCAGGGTCCGGCTGAGCTCTTGCTGTCTGGTACGTGCAGGACAGGACAGGAGATGGGGGAGGAGACAGCAGGGAATGACTCTGGTCTCTGGGAGAAAAAGAAGGGTTTTCTCAGTTTATTGTGGTTTTTAGCAAAAAGCTGAAAAGAGAGAGAACAGGAGGAGGTCAGAGGAGAAGAAGGTAGCAAAGGAATGTACTAAAGAAGGTTTGTTTTTAAAGCAAAGCCAGGCCACCTCATACACCCAGGCATTCATTCCCATTGCACCCCATGCTGCGGTGGGGATGCCCCCAGGCTTCTGCAGCAGAAAGTCCCCATCTGGCTTGAATGTGAGTTTAGCATTAGCCACCAGGCAGACCCCAGGAAGGGAAGAGAATCCACCTTGGCTTCTTTGCCACGTGCATCCTGAACATTTCCCTTCTCTCCCTGGTCCCAGCTCCAGCACAGGGACCTCGTGAGAGCCAGCAGCCATCTGGCTGCATTGTCACATCCACACAGGCAGGCAGGCTTGTCTCTAAGAGTAAAGCAACTCTCCTTCCAAGGCTCCCCTTTACGGTGTAACAGGATGATGATGAGAGACGTGTGATGCCTAGAGAGCTCCACCTGCAAGCACCTTCGTTTCCCAGACTGCTCGGCTGGAGGAAAGGTAAAAGATGCATCTGCTGTGCTGGTGTGAGTCTCAGCAGTACCCGTGTGCTCCCACCTCGCGTCTGCTCACTGGAGGGGTGGGCTTAGCAGAGGAGAGGGATGAAGTGCATCAGCAGAGATTGGTGAAGGCATCTGCAAAAGGTCCACCTCTCCTATGCCTCCGCATGAGCAGCTCCTCTGTCGATCAGCAGTGCTCCCCAGGATGACAGAACCACTTCTGTTGTTTCAACAGCCTGCACTGACTGAGAAGGAGAAGATGAAATTTGAAGGAAAAATAAATGTTTTTTGGAGCTGTTCCTTATTTCAGACGTGCCAGCCTGCTTCCGGTCTTAAACAATCCCTTTGTTCACAAAGCTGGGACATTTCCATTGGCCAGGAGGGAACTGAGACACTTCAATTTGCAGCTAGTGCTTGCCATATGGTTTTGCTGTTGCATGCAGAAGAATGAGTGAAATGAGCTTTGGGCTTCCAGGACATCTCATGGCATTGCAGCCAGGGATATTTATTATGCCTTTCCTTGTGCTAAGCGATCCTGGTTGGCACGCACACAGCCCTACGTTTTACGTTTCAAGATGAGTTGTTGCAAGAAAAAAAAATCTGTTTATTGTTACAGCCTGCTTTCAGGAGCATGGTTTGCCCTTGGCTGATTGGACTGGGCTACCATTCAGTCAGAGCCCCTGCAGAAGTGCACCAGGTTTGGCCAGCTGTGTTAGCAGAGGTTTTGTCTGTACTAGTAAATACAAACATCTGTACAGCTTAATGGTTAATGTGCTCCCTGGCCATGTTTTGGCCTGTGCCAACCAGCTCCAGCCTAGAAAAGGCCAGGACACCATTTGAGTAAGAGCTTGTGAAGGGACAGTTTCCATTTATTTCTTTATGAATTAATTAACCCTGAGTTTGGTCTCAGTTTCTGTTCACACCAGAGGCCCCTGGACAAATCTGGGATAAAGCCCAAGATTCACTCTTAAGGCTCTGAAGAACATATTGCATGAATATAGGTAACACCTTTCCTGCTGTTTGACAGCATCTCTAGGTCTATGGACATAACAGCAGGCAAGAGGCGTTTGGACGCAGCCATCCTGTTTTGGTGGAGAATTTAAGTGGCTCGACATGACTTATGCCATACCCCTCAGCCCTTGGACCTCTCACCCTGTTTTATTTAGTAACATAGATGCAACTAGACATGGAATGGGCCATCAGTTGGCTAGAGCAGTGGTGAGGACAACAGCTCCCAGGTAGTCCTGCTGCTGCCAGAGACACAACCTTCCCATGCATGGAGGGATGGTGATGGCCTTTGTTCACCAACACAGGGGCAACACTGGGGCCAACGCAGACTCATCTGCCTGCTGCGCAGCAGCTTTCAGCAAGTCTCGTTTCACTCTGTAGTGCTGGGCTGGCAACTTTTGTGATGGTTTTTGGAAGGTACTTCTTTTTCAGTTCCCATTTGGCCTCCCCCGTGCAGATGCAAGTCTCCATGAACCAGACTCTGCATGGCCTGGATGGAGATAAGTTTACACAGGTGAGACTTTAACACAAACAAAATCTGTGGGAGGTTATAGGATTAACATTCACCCTGAAGGGAACAAGAGACAAGACCTGCGGAACCTCTTGAAGAAAAAAAAAAGGAAAAAAATGGGAAAATGGAGATCAGGTTAAGAAAACCAACTCTGCTTCTAGAAAATTTAAGCTGAAACTAGAAAAATTAAGCTGAGCAAGCCTGAAAGGATGGCACAGGGTTCGAGCATAGCAAATGTTCTTGCTATGCTCACATGCACCCTTAATAAATAGCGCAGCCTGAAGATGACAGGAGGCTGGTGACAAGGAGCAAAGGCAGGTGCCATAGTCAGTAGCATGCCAGCCTGAAGTCAGATGTCTCTGGCTGCAGCAGGAAGGCAGGCAGGAGGAGAGCCGGAGGTCAGCTGCCACCATAAGATGGCTCTCCCTTTCTCCTGCCACTGTCTTTTTCAGACTCACTGTTGGTTGAGCAGAGCTGACGTTTGTTCTGGTCCCATCTGCTCTTCGCAGAGCTTTCAGTAGCAAATCCAGCTATGACAGGCTGATATTGCTTCACAAAATTAGCCCTCAAAAGTCTCTGGGACAGCTGCTGAAGGGAGAGTCCCACCTCAAAGAAAGGTACAAAGCTGCCAAGAAATGGGGTGGGATTGCTACACCTCCGCGACATATGAACACATTGGCCAGAGGCTTTCTTGACACAGAGTGGATGCAGTCAGCTCTCTGGTCCCTGCAGAAACCCATAGCGGGGGTTATGTCCCCTGGGCAGCTTCCAGCCCAACAGGATCCTGGTTCTCGATTGGGTTTCTGAGAGATTGGTGACATATAACCATAGCTTCCTTTATCTCTGTCTTCTATGAAATGAGGTGTTTCAAAGATTCCTTGCTACCTACAACAGGCATTGCTGGCCTCTCTGCTCACATCCTGCCCATGGCATGGTCCAGTGATCTGATCTCCACCTGCACAATAGAAACACAGATGCACATAGCTTTGCTATGAATTTCAAGGTTGTAGCTACGGCCACAATGTTATCTCCCTTGCTTCCAGCTGTTCCAGGCTGTCAGGATCAGATGTGATGTCCTCCATAGGAGCATGGCACTCTGCCCATCCATACCTCCAGATATCTCCTCAATCAATGTAAGCATCACTTTAAAACCTGGGTGCCCGAAGACAGCTATTATCTGCCTTGTATTTCAGCAAGCTATTGAAAAGCTGTTTTGTTTTCATTTTACAAGGGTACCTATAACAATCTGCTTCTAGTATGAGCCTTTTGGGATTTCAATGCACAACCCGTATTTCTCATCTTCTGGATGCCTTTAGAGATAAAAACCATCTCCTTTCTTAGTCATATTTTGCCTTCTTAAAATTTTGTAGCTGGATGTTGTCTCACCTTCCTTTTTGTTGAAATCTTCCTTACAATGAAAATACTTTATTCTGCTTAATGCCCACACTTCTTCCAACACACCTCCTAAGGTCTTACAGTTTCTGTGAGAGTGACACGCATTGCAGATGATGCCTTGTGACATCCATTGCAGGTGATGCCTTCAGATGAGAGACAAACACTCCTCTATTATTCACTCAATGCATAATAGATGTAGCAAATTCCCCACGCGCTCCTGTTTCCTTTGCGGAGGCAAGGGCAGATGCAAGAGAACATCTCTTTGGGGTTGAAAAGATGCTTTCCAAAAGATCAGGATGGTGTAGCTAGGCTGTGCAGCACTTGTGTGGTACCCAGCCCATATCTCAGAAGCAATCTCATGGAGCTGCTGCTCTGAAAGACGAGGACAGGATCCCTGCCTGACTCCTGGTGTAGACCCACTGTCAACCCCTGTCCACACTCTTATACTCATCCCTAGGTCAGATATGCTTTCTACCATCCCAGCCAGTCTCTGAAGGATCTGTGCAGCAACAGATCCCCTGTCCCCCCATGGCTGCTACAGCCCCAATGTCTTTTGGCAGTGGCTCTGGGATGGACATGGTGTGCCACTGGCCATCCTGCCTCCACTCCAGATGGTTTTCATATACTGCCAGGAGATTTCTCCATGCTCTACCTGCATGGAGGACTAGGAAATGTATCTGTCAATAAGCCAGCTTGTTTTCCTAGCTAGGAATAACTACCATCCCCAGAATTACTGGTGGGCAGACATTTTATTCTTTAACATAAACCTAAACAAAATAGTTCATCAAAGATTTGCTGTGCCTCTGCCACAACCTACTGCAAGAACATCCCACCTCCATCTACTAGATCCTCTCTAAGCATCTTTTATAAGGATTCCTCCAGTTCATCCAAGCTAGGGAGGAGGGCTGAATTTAAGCAAGCAGACTACATCGTCTCACAAAAAAGCCTTTGCTCATGAACTGGTTTGGATGTACAGCAAGCCGGCCAACCTGCACAGCCCACATACTTTTCAGCCAGCTATTTGTCTTCCTTCAGCTATCAAATGAATGTATTGAAGCAGATGAGATTGTCCCAAATTTGCACAGGTAGGAATGAAAACATCTTGCCTAGGATTTTCAGATGATTAAAGTGACTTTGTGTTTTCAAATCAATCTGCCAGAGAGTGACAGGTGCAGTGGAGAGAAGGCAAATTTCATACTGGGGTGTCACTACACAAATCAACTGAACCCAACCTATAAGAGCAAAGCAATAGAAAGGAGTTTGGGAAGGGGGAGAAAGTGTAAGTCATCTCTTCAGTCTGTGTGCAGACTTTTATTAATGTGATATTCAAAAGAAGTGTTATTCTCCCCCTCCCTTTGCAGTGTCCTTTGCACAAAACCTTAAGGAAAAATTGCTTTGGTTCTGTCAACATGGAAATTGCTGCTACTTTTACTCAGCATCAGCTGTGGAGGCACTGGGCACTCCAGGTTTCTTGCCCCATGTCTGTCCAATCCCACTGGCTGTCTGGTTCCTCAATTCCCTGTTGAGACCCAAAGGGAGACCTGTGCAGATACCCATGGTGATGCAGAGATGTAGGTGATGGTAGATGAACCTCCTGCTATGGTGGCCCTGCTATGGAAAAAGCTTCTCAGTGGATGAACAGGAGGCCATGAGCTGGTGGCAGAAGTATGGTCTGCTGGGCCAGGCCTCTGAGAACTGGAAACTTCCCACTGCAACCTTTGAATGCCACCTCCATCTAGCTGTACCACCCTTGCTCCTCCCTGGGGCACAATTCAGTCAGCAGGAGCACTTTTGGCCCATACAGGTTGCACCGCTTCCCCAAAGAGAGCACAGCTCTCCTGCCAAGAGG
This sequence comes from Burhinus bistriatus, assembly GCA_013397275.1. Taxonomy (NCBI): domain Eukaryota; kingdom Metazoa; phylum Chordata; class Aves; order Charadriiformes; family Burhinidae; genus Burhinus; species Burhinus bistriatus. The sequence continues at coordinate 418,128 of VYXH01012643.1, read as the reverse complement.
ATTTTCTGGCCAGCATAATCACATTTACATGAAGGCTTTTGCCAGCTTTGTTATATTGGTTGGACATAGAGAGTGAGCTGAGGGTAAATGACACTCTTAGACACAGAGCTTTGCCAGAAAAACTTTTAGTGTGGCTTAGTCTTAACAGCTGCTGTTCTGGTGCTCTATCTCTGGTTATTTTTAGTTTGCCTTTGCAATAGACAGACCTGTACCTTTCACATGAAATTTGCCAAGTTCAGAGTGCACATTTTAATTAACTCAATGTTTGCTCGAAAGAAAATGATATTGCTGCACTTTGATAATTCAAGTAATACTCACTGGGTGTTCACTCCTGACCTGCAAGCCCTCATATTTAAAACAAGCCAGGGAGTGGTGGGGGTGGGGGGAAGAAAGGCATTTTTTGGCAAGGAAACTGCTGCCCTCAGGCTATTAATGCATCTTAATCCTGAACAGAAAATGAAATCGCTTTGGGCAGGTGCCAAGCAATACAATGGCTTTCCTCTGATTTCAGGGAGTTTTTCTTGAACAGCGTTTTCCGCATGAAGTAAGAGCCATACTCCTAGGGCTTCCTTCTGCTCTCACTTTACACCCATTTTATACCCCTACCAAGGCCTTGTCTCAGTAGAGCTTCCCCAGATTAACAAAAGAAAACCAGACCTCGTTGGTGCTGTTATTTATTATTTGTATTATGGTTCAGGACCCATATTTACTGTTGCTGACACTGGACTTCCTGCCTGCAGAGCCAGAGGGCACATTTTTTCTTCTGTTTGTGCTTTTGAGCATAATTACCTCACAATGGCATCATTTGCTGGTCCCCTGATAGTGTTATTCAGAAAGAAAGATGTCTGAACCTCTCCCTGCAAGGCGGAAGACCAGTGATAGTCATTGAGCTGCGAAAAAAAGCCAAACAGCATCCCCTTGTTGCTGATTTGTCCCAGGGTGCAGTGAGTGGTCCTGTTTAGCTGCCCTGATGCTGCAGTGCTGACAAAAGGGGCTGTCCTACTTGTCTTCTCCTGCTCCCCTGCGGGCTTCTGGCCACCCCTTAACCCCCCATGTGGACCTGGCACAGGAGACTTCAAGGTGAATCAGATCGTCTCACTTATTTGACTGGAAATTAACCCGGGAAAATGTCCTCAGGGTGAGTGTGCTGGTCTGAGTGGCTGCCCAGCTGTGCAGTGCTGGGGAGGGGTGGAGGAGGAGGATGGCTCCGGTTGCTGGTGACCCCCAGTTAAACATCCTTGAAGTATTAGTTGGTAAGAAGTTGGCCCCCTCCTTGACGTGGGCAGAAATGGGGGCATCGTGCAAGCGGAAGCCGGAGATGAGGGGAAGGAGCAGAGCAGGGCATGGGGAATTTCTGGAAAGACATCAAAAGAGGTGGGCTGGAGTTGAACATTTTGCAGGCGGTGGGGACTGGTGACGAACTAAGGGCAAACAGACAGTAGACAAAGCGAGCTGAGAGGGAAGGGACTGGAAGGAGGAAAAGCACAAATGGAGGGGTCTGGTGAGGGAAAAGAGCAAAAGAAGGTGTCTGGAGCATAGCAAAGTAGGAACAGAGGGATGCAGAGGGGAATGGATGCTGCTGTCCCCAGACTTGATCCTGACCCTGACTTGCTGACTTCCCTCCCCGTCTGCCCTTGCTGCTTCCTGGCATGGAGTGAACAAGGGTGGAGTGGAGGAGAGCTTGAATGGGTGCTCCTGAAGAGGGGTAAGCACAAACGGGATGTGTCTGCAAGGGCAGAGGGTGAGACCAGGGTCCCGGGTGGAGCAGAGCGTGACCAGGGATCTGAGGGGGAACAACGCACATACAGAAACTCTCTGAAGGAAGATGCTTCTGCACAAACACAAATTATCCAGGAAAAAAACAAAACAAAACAAAACAAAACAAACCCAAAACTGGGCACGATGAGTCCAGTGGTGAGTGGACAGTTGAGACTATAAAGAAAACTCTGCTTTGACAGGCAGGAATGGTGTGCTGAAGAAGGTCTTAACAGGGTCAAACCAGAAAGGGGCACAAAGAAAACTAGTGATGAAGAGCCATTTAGCACTTGAACAGAGAGGGCTCAGAGAGCACAGGCATCTAGAAGAAGAACATGGGGTGGTGGTAACTCATAAAACAGACAGCCAAGGACAACAGGGTGCCATAGGCATTGCTGAGAGAGGAGGGAGGAAGTGGAGGGCCTGAGCTACGTCCAGTGTTTGAAGTGAAGCATGCAGCAGAGGTATGTCTGCAGGACATTGGTGCGATGCATTGCAGTGCGCACGGCAACAAGTGGACCTGGCTCTCAGGAGTCCAGGTGAGAGCTTGTCGTTCGAGAGGGAAAGGTACCCATCCCTCCCCACACGTGCGACTGCAGAGCACCTCTGAGGACAGCGATTCAGCAGCAGTGACATTGCACTCCTCCTGACACAGCACAGAGCTGCAGAAAAAGCGGCGAGGCATCTCTAATTCTGGTAACGGGGCCTAGGAGACATGCTGGTGACACTCGGTCTTCTCATGGGGGCACAGGCCAGCCACCACCCTGGGACGGAGTAAAGGAGAAGCACAGCCCGAGCCACCCTGTGAACAACACTGCGAGACTGGCAGGACGCAGAGACCTGCATTTGGCGCAGCAGGGAAATGCAGTGTTTCATGCAGATATACATCAGCGTCAAATGCCTCCAGTTCTGTGCTATAGAAATGCCAGCAAAACCAGTTCTGGGACCAAAAGCCTTCAGTCCCTGAAATCTGATAAAAAATCTTAAAGCCTGCCTCACAGTAGAGAAAATGAAATGTTTTGCTGGATTTTGAAGGCTTGGGATGGAGTGGCAAACACACACCTCATGGACAGTTTGTCAGGGCCCTGAGTGCACTCTCCCCCTTCTAGGATTTTGGCTGGCAGCTCCAGACTAGCTGGTGGGTCAGAGCTGCTGGGGAAAAAGGAGCTGGAAGAAGCTTTGCGGGGAATCCCATGCACAGCTCTGCTGAGGTGCTTTCGTAGGGGCTTCTCCCTCCTTAGCCTGGGAACTGCTTTTAAGGCATGACTCTCTCATGCTCAGCCCTGGCCTGAGCTGCACCGAAGCTGTGTTCATGCCAGCCTGGTAGCCTGCTGACGGAAGCCCTGACCCTGCCTCGGGGTCTCGACTTCCTGGCTGAACCTCAGGCTTGCCTCGATACTTTGGGTGTTGCTGCTGCCTGCTACTGCAGGGGAATTGCATCGGCAGGAATCATTTAGGATGACATCGCAGGCTCCCTTGGGAATCTCTTGCCAGCACAACCCCTCCCTGCAAGAGACCAGTGGCTGCCTAAAATTATCAACCCAACAGCACACACACGGTGGCATCCACTCCCGGAAAGACTCAGAAAGGACAGGGATGCAGAGCCTGTGCCACAGCTAAAGACGACTGAGCGAGCAGAGGAAACACTGGAATGATTTTGCACAATGATCACAGGGAAAGAGAGAAACAACATTATAATCCATAGCTGCATAGACTATTGAGAAACAAAGAAAGCAGTAAGAGAAAACATTGCTCTTTACACACCCAAGATGAGATCACCTATCTGCTCCCTACAGCAAATATACTCCATGTACTAAGCGCTCAATCTAGGCACGAGCAGTTCAGACTGGGCCAAGAAAGCAGGATGTTAATGACTTTAAGAAGACAGCATTTCAAGGTGCTGCCTCTTAAAATACTGCCTATCCTGCAGATATGCCCCAAAAGTTTCATGAAATAACACAAAGCCAGTGAAGAGCTGGAGTCACTCTTGATGACATTCTTATGCTTGACAGACCCAGAGAAAAACATGACAAAAAAACCTAATAGCATTAGCTACAAGCAGCAGAGAGTGCAGCCTAAAACTGAGTCACAGCAAAATGCAAATCCACATAGAGGAACTGAATTATTTTGTCCACGCTGCAGAAAGAGGAGGCATCAGATTTGATTCAAAATAAAGAAAGCAGCTAATGAACAGCACCTTCCCTCTAGAAGTCAGCAAATGCACAAGGAATATTGACGTACCTATCAAGATTTATACCATGAGCAGCATAAATGCACAGCTTACAAACTGGGGAAGGTTATAAATGAGGAAGACCAAGAAGGGACAGTGGCAAGAAAACCTTGAACAAAACCTCCAAAGAATTTGCTTTGAAATCAGGCTAAATCAGCAAAAGCAAGGAAAATACCATGTCAGACAGTTAAAGTAGGAGCTCTGGTAGCATATGGATGAAGCGAAGCCAATGCTGCAAAATTATATTCCTAGAAAAGCACTTGTTTGCCATTGTCTGGATGTCAGTTTTCTCTGGCACATACTGGACCACAGGCTAACATTGCAAGTGATTCACAGTTCCCGAGGAGATGTTCTTCACAAGCCTCACTCTCCTGTATCACCGGGTCATTAGCATGTAATTCTAAAGCTAGAAAGATTCAAATTGAAAGGGAAAAAATATTCAGGGGAAGACAAGTTCTCTTAGCATATCTTCGTTCTCAAAATTTCTTAGAGAATAGGAGAAAAAGAGGAGGAAAGGTTTGAGGAAGGGATCCATAGTGATAGTTACAGAATCACAGAATCACAGGGGTTGGAAGGGACCTCTGGAGATCATCTAGTCCAACCCTCCTGCCAGAGCAGGGACACCTAGAGCAGGTTGCACAGGATGGCATCCAAGCAGGTTTTGAATGTCTCCAGAGTCGGAGACTCCACC